>JAVIAB010000051.1:1247111-1387111 GCA_032433765.1 Megaustenia siamemsis | reverse complement strand
GACAACAAGATGGACAGACAACAGGATGGACAGCCAACAAGATGGACAGCCAACAAAATGTACAAACAACAAGATGGACAGACAACAAGATGGACAGACAAGAAGATGGACAGACAATAAGATTTACAAACTGGAAAGTCAGACTTAATGTACAGACAACAAGATGTACAGACTTCGTGTACAGACAAGAAGATGTACAGACTTAATGTACAGACAAGAAGATGTACAGACTTAATGTACAGACAACAAGATGTACAGACTTCGTGTACAGACAAGAAGATGTACAGACTTAATGTACAGACAAGAAGATGTACAGACTTAATGTACAGACAACAAGATGTACAGACTTCGTGTACAGACAAGAAGATGTACAGACTTAATGTACAGACAAGAAGATGTACAGACTTAATGTACAGACAAGAAGATGTACAGACTAGAAAGTCAGTTTATGACTGACCTGTTGTAAATGTGTATGTGACGGGGCCAGAGTCTTGTGCTGACTGTGGAGGAACTGAGAATGCAACCAATGGACTGGACTGAGTGCGAGAGAGTGGCCTGTGATGAGAGGGACCTTTGTGCCTGACTCTTTGTGTGTCCCGATGCAAGCTCAGCAGTGGGTGACTGTCCCGCTCTCTGACGTGCTGTAGCGACCCACTGACTGCGGCTGACACAAGTGAACCTTGAATGGGGCTGTCTTCCATCTTACCCTCCAGGTTTTCTGCTTCTCTGCATTCTTTCATTTCCTGACAAGTGGAGGACATGAAACACAACAAGATCACATCACAATACAGGTGAGAAATTAGATCGCATCACAATACAGGTGAGAAATTAGATCGCATCACAATACAGGTGAGAAACTAGATCGCATCACAATACAGGTGAGAAATTAGATCGCATCACAATACAGGTGAGAAACTAGATCACATCACAATACAGGTGAGAAATTAGATCGCATCACAATAAAGGTGAGAAACTAGATCGCATCACAATACAGGTGAGAAACTAGATCACATCACAATACAGGTGAGAAATTAGATCGCATCACAATAAAGGTGAGAAACTAGATCACATCACAATACAGGTGAGAAATTAGATCGCATCACAATAAAGGTGAGAAACTAGATCACATCACAATACAGGTGAGAAACTAGATCACATCACAATACAGGTGAGAAACTAGATCGCATCACAATACAGGTGAGAAACTAGATCACATCACAATACAGGTGAGAAACTAGATCACATCACAATACAGGTAGATCACATCACAATACAGGTGAGAAACTAGATCACATCACAATACATGTGAGAAACACAACTAGATCACATCACAATACAGGTGAGAAACTAGATCACATCACAATACAGGTGAGAAACTAGATCACATCACAATACAGGTGAGAAACTAGATCACATCACAATACAGGTGAGAAACTAGATCACATCACAATACAGGTAGATCACATCACAATACAGGTGAGAAACTAGATCACAACACAATACAGGTGAGAAACACAACTAGATCACATCACAATACAGGTAGATCACATCACAATACAGGTGAGAAAAAGATCACAACACAATACAGGTGAGAAACACAACTAGATCACATCACAATACATGTGTGAAACACAACTAAATCACATCACAATACAGGTGAGAAACTAGATCACATCACAATACATGTGAGAAACACAACTAGATCACATCACAATACAGGTGAGCACAACTAGATCACATCACAATACATCTGAAAAACACAACTAGATCACATCACAATACAGGTGAGAAACTAGATCACATCACAATACAGGTGAGAAATACAGCTAGATCACATCACTACAGGTGAGAAGCACAACTAGATCACATCACTACAGGTGAGACACACAAAAGATCACATCAGATTACAGGTGAGAAATACAGGTGAGAAAACAGCTAGATCACATCACTACAGGTGAGACACACAAAAGATCACATCACAATACAGGTGAGAAACACAACTAGACCACATCACTCCAGGTGAGACACACAACTAGATCACATTACTACAGGTGAGAAACACAACTAGATCACATCACTACAGGTGAGAAACACAACTAGATCAAATCACAATACAGGTTTGCCCGACTGGACTACCGACGTTCGGACAACCTGTGTTCGATTCCCACTGGGAGCAGTGTGAATTGTACTCGTGGTTGAAAAAAAAAATACCCCCACGGTCGACCCAGCCATTGGCAGAAATGGGTGCCAGGGTATTACCCTGGGAAGGTGAGGAATGTCACTTCACATCGTGAGTTTCGATGCTTGAGGCGACACTATCCAGAAATCTCAGAACATATCTAGATAAGCAGCTGAGCACATATGGGTGAAAACTCACGTGCTATGACACTGGTTCAAGTCTTGTACTTTACCTTTACAATACAGGTGAGAAACACAACTAAATCACATCACTACAGGTTAGAAATACAGCTAAATCACATCACTATAGGTGAGAAACACAATTAGATCACATCACAATACAGGTGAGAAACACAACTAGATCACATCACAATACAGTGTGAAACACAACTAGATCACATCACAATACAGGTGAGAAATACAGCTAGATCACTTCACAATACAGGTGAGAAACACAATTATATTATTCATTACTACAAGTTATTATACACAACTAAATCACATCACTACAGGAGAGACACACAACTAGAGCATATCATTACAGGTGAGAAACACAACTAGATCACATCACTACAGGTGAGAAACACAACTAGATCACATCACTACAGGTGAGAAACACAACTAGAGCATATCATTACAGGTGAGAAACACAACTAGATCACATCACTACAGGAGAGACACACAACTAAATCACATCACTACAATATCTTCACCAGACACAACTAAATCACATCACTACAATAACTTCACCAGACACAACTAAATCACATCACTACAACCACTCTACAAAACACAACTAAATCACATCACTACAACCACTCTACAAAACAAAACTAAATCACATCACTACAACCACTCTATAAAACACAACTAAATCACATCACTACAACCACTCTACAAAACACAACTAAATCACATCACTACAATATCTTCACCAGACACAACTAAATCACATCACTACAATAACTTCACCAGACACAACTAAATCACATCACTACAACCACTCTACAAAACACAACTAAATCACATCACTACACCACTCTACAAATCACAACTAAATCACATCACTACAACCACTCTATAAAACACAACTAAATCACATCACTACAACCACTCTACAAAACACAACTAAATCACATCACTACAATATCTTCACCAGACACAACTAAATCACATCACTACAATAACTTCACCAGACACAACTAAATCCCATCACTACAACCACTCTACAAAACACAACTAAATCACATCACTACAACCACTCTACAAAACACAACTAAATCACATCACTACAATAACTTCACCAGACACATTAATATAACAGATCAACCTGCACATCTATGCACACCGCACATGCACTGTCATAGTAACAGATCAACTGGTATTTCTATGTGCACTGTCATAGTAACAGATCAACTGCTATTTCTATGTGCACTGTGACAGGAACAGATCAACATATATGATTGTAACTTATTTGCTCACTTCCTATTTCACTGACTGACCTGTGCAAGTTTCACTTCTGTTTCTTCATCAACATTCTCCATGTGGCTCTTGCTGCCCGACCGTTGTAGAACTGTTTGTCGGATATGCTGAAATGAAACCACACGAGGTAACAACATGTAATCTTTAACAGCCAAGTGAATCATCTATTGATTGCTGAATGTCTGTTTAATGGAGAACTTCTGAAGTGTTGGCTGGTACTGACCTATTTGATGTAGAACTTCAAAAGTGCTGGCTAGTACTGACCTGTTTAATGTAGAACTTTTAAAGTGCTGGCTAGTACTGACCTGTTTAATGGAGAACTTCTGAAGTGTTGGCTGGTACTGACCTATTTGATGTAGAACTTCTAAAGCTCTGGCAGGTACTGACCTGTTTGATGTAGAACTTCTAAAGCTCTGGCAGGTAAGCCCTGTTTGACGTAGAACTTCTAAAGCTCTGGCAGATATGCCCTGTTTGACGTAGAACTTCTAAAGCTCTGGCAGGTAAGCCCTGTTTGATGTAGAACTTCTAAAGCTCTGGCAGGTAAGCCCTGTTTGACGTAGAACTTCTAAAGCTCTGGCAGGTATGCCCTGTTTGACGTAGAACTTCTAAAGCTCTGGCAGGTATGCCCTATTTGATGTAGAACTTCTAAAGTGCTGGCTAGTACTGACCTGTTTAATGGAGAACTTCTGAAGTGTTGGCTGGTACTGATCTATTTGATGTAGAACTTCTAAAGCTCTGACAGGTATGCCCTGCTTGACGTAGAACTTCTAAAGCTCTGGCAGGTACTGACCTATTTGATGTAGAACTTCTAAAGCTCTGGCAGGTACTGGTACTGACCTGTTTGACATAGGCCTTCCAAAGCTTCGGTAGGTATGCCCATGTATAACATAGAACTTCTAAAGCTCTGACAGGTATGCCCTGTTTGATGTAGAACTTCTAAAGCTCCAGCATGTACTGACCTGTTTGATGTAGAACTTCAAAAGCACAGGCAGGTACTGACCTGTTTGATGTAGAACTTCTAAAGCACAGGCAGGTACTGACCAGTTTGACATAGAACTAAGGCATGGCAGGTACTGTCCTGCTTGACATAGATCTAAAGCACTGGCATGTACTGACCTGCTTGACGGAGAACTAAGGCACTTGCAGGTACTGAACTGCTTGACGTAGAACTAAGGCACTGGCAGGTACTGACCTGCTTAATAGAGAACTAAGGCACTGGCAGGTACTGACCTGCTTGACGTAGAACTGAGACACTGGCAGGTACTGACCTGCTTGACATAGAACAAAGGCACTGTCAGGTACTGACCTGTTTGACATAGAACTAAGGCACTGGCAGGTACTAACCTGTCCTTGACAGAGAAATAAAGAACTGGCAGGTACTGACCTGCTTGATGTAGAACGAAGGCACTTGCAGGTACTTTCTTGCTTGATGTAGAACTAAGGCACTTGTAGGTAATGGTCTGCTTGACATAGAACAAAGGCAGTAGCAGGAACTGACCTGCTTGACGTAGAACTAATGCACTTGCAGGTACTGACCTGCTTAACATAGAACTAAGGCACTGGCAGGTGCTGATCTGCTTGACAGAGAAATAAGGCACTGGCAGGTATTGACCTGCATGACAGAGAACTAAGGCACTGGCAGGTACTGACCTGCTTGACAGGGAACTAAGGCACTGACAGGTAATGATGCTTGACAGAGAACTAAGGCACTGGCAGGTACTGACTTGTTTGATGTATAATTAAGGCACTTGCAGGCAATGGCTTGCTTGACGTAGAACAAAGGCACTGACCTGCTTGATGGAGAACTAAGGTATGTGCAGGTACTGACCTGCTTGTAGAGAACTAAGGCACTGGCAGGTACTGTCCTGCTTGATAGAGAACTAAGACACTTGCAGGTACTGACCTGCTTGATAGAGAACTAAGGCACTGGCAGGTACTGTCCTGCTTGATAGAGAACTAAGACACTTGCAGGTACTGACCTGCTTGACAGAGAACTAAGGCACTGGCAGGTACTGACCTGCTTGACATAGAACTAAGGCACTGGCAGGTATTGACCTGATTCACACAGAACAAAGGCACTGGCAGATACTGACCTGCTTGACATAGAACTAAGGCACTGGCAGGTATTGACCTGATTCACACAGAACTAAGGCACTGGCAGATACTGACCTGCTTGACAGAGAACTAAGGCACTGGCAGGTACCGACCTGCTTGATGGAGAACTAAGGCACTGGTAGGTACTGACCTGCTTGAAAGAGAACTAAGGCACTCGCTGATACCGACCTGCTTGACGGAGAACTAAGACATTGGAAGATACTGACCTGTTTGACGTTGAACTGAGGCACTTGAAGGTACTGACCTACTTGACAGATAACTAAGGCACTGGCAGGTACTGACCTGCTTGACATAGAACTAAGGCACTGGCAAGTATTGACCTGCTTGACACAGAACTAAGACACTGGCATGTACTGACCTGCTTGATGGAGAACTAAGGCACTGGCAGGTACTGACCTGCTTGACGGAGAACTAAGGCACTGGCAAGTATTGACCTGCTTGACACAGAACTAAGACACTGGCATGTACTGACCTGCTTGATGGAGAACTAAGGCACTGGCAGGTACTGACCTGCTTGACGGAGAACTAAGGCACTGGCAAGTATTGACCTGCTTGACACAGAACTAAGACACTGGCATGTACTGACCTGCTTGATGGAGAACTAAGGCACTGGCAAGTATTGACCTGCTTGACACAGAACTAAGACACTGGCATGTACTGACCTGCTTGATGGAGAACTAAGGCACTGGCAGGTACTGACATGCATGATGTAGAACTAAGGCACTGGCAGGTACTGACCTGCTTGACATAGAACTAAGGCACTGGCAGGTACTGACCTGCTTGACATAGAACTAAGGGCAATGGCAGGTACTGATCTGCTTGATGGAGAACTATGGTACTGACCTGCTTGACATAGAACTAAGGCACTGGCAGGTACTGACCTGCTTGACATAGAACTATGGCATGGCAGGTACTGACCTGCTTGACATAGAACTAAGGCACTGGCAGGTACTGACCTGCTTGACATAGAACTAAGGGCAATGGCAGGTACTGACCTGATTGATGGAATATTACTGCACTGGCAGGTACTGACCTGCTTGATGGAGAACTATGGTACTGACCTGCTTGACATAGAACTAAGGGCAATGGCAGGTACTGACCTGCTTGATGGAATATTACGGCACTGGCAGGTACTGACCTGCTTGACGTAGAACTAAGGTACTTGTAGGTACTGACCTGCTTGACAGAGAACTGAGGCACTGGCAGGTACTGACCTGATTGACACAGAACTAAGGCATTGGCAGGTACTGACCTGTTTGACATAGAACTGAGGCACTGGCAGGTACTGACCTGATTGACACAGAACTAAGGCACTGGCAGGTACTGACCTTTTTGACATAGAATTGAGGCACTGGCAGGTACTGACCTGCTTGACATAGAACTAAGGCACTGACCTGCTTGATGTAGAACTAAGGTACTTGCAGGTACTGACCTGATTGATGGAGAATTAAGGCACCGACTGACCTGCTTGATGGAGAATTAAGGCACTGACAGATACTGACCTGCTTGAAGTAGAACTAAGGCACTGACAGGTACTGACCTGCTTGACGTAGAACTAAGGCACTGGCCTGCTTGACATAGAACTAAGGCACTGGCAGGTACTGACCTGCTTGATGTAGAACTAAGGCACTGGCAGGTACTGACCTGCTTGACATAGAACTTAGGCACTGGCAGGTACTGACCTGCTTGACATAGAACTAAGGCACTGGCAGGTACTGACCTGCTTGACATAGAACTAAGACACTGACCTGCTTGACATAGAACTAAGGCACTGGCAGGTACTGACCTGTTCTTGACATAGAACTAAGGCACTGGCAGGTACTGACCTGCTTGACATAGAACTAAGGCACTGGCAGGTACTGACCTGCTTGACATAGAACTAAGGCACTGGCAGGTACTGACCTGCTTGACATAGAGTTTCTGGTCCTTGATGTACTGTTCATGCTGCTGCTGCAGGAGGAGGTTTTGTTGTTGGTGGAATATGCCAAGTGGGAGTGGGGCTGAGTGGGTACGTCCTAGTGGTCTGTGTCTGTCAATGTACAACAATGATGTGTTATCTGTAGCATTGAACACATACTCATATGAGCAAGCGATGCTGAACAAAATTTAATATGACATTAAACAAAAGCTAAAGATGACACTGTGATGTTGAACAAAAGCTAAAGATGACACTGTGATGATGGACAACAGCTAAAGATGACATAGTAAAAGTTACAGCAAAAAGTCAAGAAATAATAGCTGAGGCAACACCATGTTGAAGAAAAGCTGAGATAATACTGTGACAATCAGCAAAGGATGAAAAGATTCTAAACAAAAGATGAGGTGCTCAGGTCCACTGTAACAGTGGACACATGTTCAGATACCACAAGACAAAAGCTATGCTATGTAGAAATAGTAAAAACACAGAAAGTGCCCCTCATTTGTAGAATGTAGTAGGGAAGATGCTGTCAGTGTGGTAAATATTTGTCTGTCTTGAGAGTGGTGTTTTCGATCAGAAAGTTTCATGCAAGCTACAGTAGATTTGATCAGGGTGTTCCATGTAAGCTACAGTAGATTTGATCAGAGTGTTCCATGTAAGCTACAGTAGATTTGATCAGAGTGTTCCATGTAAGCTACAGTAGATTTGATCAGAAAGTTTCATGTAAGCTACCATAGATTTGATCAGAAAGTTTCATGTAAGCTACTATAGATTTGATCAGAAAGTTTCACAAAAGCTACAGTAGATTTGATCAGAAAATTTCATGTAAGCTACAGTAGATTTGATCAGAAAGTTTCATGTAAGCTACAGTAGATTTGATCAGAAAGTTTCATGTAAGCGACAGTAGATTTGATCAGAAAGTTTCATGTCGGCTACAGTAGATTTGTCAGAGTGTTCCATGTAAGCTACAGTAGATTTGATCAGAAAGTTTCATGCAAGCTACCATAGATTTGATCAGAAAGTTTCATGTAAGCTACCATAGATTTTATCAGGAAATTTCATGTAAGCTACCATAGATTTGATCAGAAAGTTTCATGTAAGCTACCATAGATTTGATCAGAAAGTTTCATGTAAGCTACCATAGATTTGATCAGAAAGTTTCACAAAAGCTACAGTAGATTTGATCAGAAAGTTTCATGTAAGCTACAGTAGATTTGATCAGAAAGTGTCATGTAAGCTACCATAGATTTGATCAGAAAGTGTCATGTAAGCTACTATAGATTTGATCAGAAAGTTTCACAAAAGCTACAGTAGATTTGATCAGAAAGTTTCATGTAAGCTACCATAGATTTGATCAGAAAGTTTCATGTAAGCTACAGTAGATTTGATCACAATGTTTCATGTAAGCTACAGTAGATTTGTTCAGAAAGTTTCATGTCGGCTACAGTAGATTTTATCAGAAAGTTTCATGTAAGCTACCATAGATTTGATCAGAGTATTTCATATAAGCTACCATAGATTTGACCAGAAAGTTTCATGTAAGCTACAGTAGATTTGATCAGAAAATTCCATGTAAGCTACAGTAGATTTGATCAGAAAGTTTCATGTAAGCTACCATAGATTTGATCAGAAAGTTTCATGTAAGCTACCATAGATTTGATCAGAAAGTTTCATGTAAGCAACCATAGATTTGATCAGAAAGTTTCATGTAAGCTACTGTAGATTTGATCAGAAAGTTTCACAAAAGCTACAGTAGATTTGATCAGAAAGTTTCATGTAAGCTACAGTAGATTTGATCAGAAAGTGTCATGTAAGCTACCATAGATTTGATCAGAAAGTGTCATGTAAGCTACTATAGATTTGATCAGAAAGTTTCACAAAAGCTACAGTAGATTTGATCAGAAAGTTTCATGTAAGCTACCATAGATTTGATCAGAAAGTTTCATGTAAGCTACAGTAGATTTGATCACAATGTTTCATGTAAGCTACAGTAGATTTGTTCAGAAAGTTTCATGTCGGCTACAGTAGATTTTATCAGAAAGTTTCATGTAAGCTACCATAGATTTGATCAGAGTATTTCATATAAGCTACCATAGATTTGACCAGAAAGTTTCATGTAAGCTACAGTAGATTTGATCAGAAAATTCCATGTAAGCTACAGTAGATTTGATCAGAAAGTTTCATGTAAGCTACCATAGATTTGATCAGAAAGTTTCATGTAAGCTACCATAGATTTGATCAGAAAGTTTCATGTAAGCTACCATAGATTTGATCAGAAAGTTTCATGTAAGCAACCATAGATTTGATCAGAAAGTTTCATGTAAGCTACTATAGATTTGATCAGAAAGTTTCACAAAAGCTACAGTAGATTTGATCAGAAAGTTTCATGTAAGCTACAGTAGATTTGATCAGAAAGTTTCATGTAAGCTACAGTAGATTTGATCACAATGTTTCATGTAAGCTACTATAGATTTGATCAGAAAGTTTCATGTAAGCGACAGTAGATTTGATCACAATGTTTCATGTAAGCTACCATAGATTTGATCAGAAAATTTCATGTAAGCTACAGTAGATTTTATCAGAAAGTTTCATGTAAGCTACAGTAGATTTTATCAGAAAGTTTCATGTAAGCTACCTTAGGTTTTATCAGAAAGTTTCATGTAAGCTACAGTAGATTTTATCAGAAAGTTTCATGTAAGCTACCATAGATTTGATCAGAGTGTTTCATATAAGCTACCTTAGATTTTATCAGAAAGTTTCATGTAAGCTACCTTAGATTTTATCAGAAATTTCATGTAAGCTACCTTAGATTTTATCAGAAAGTTTCATGTAAGCTACAGTAGATTTTATCAGAAAGTTTCATATAAGCTACCTTAGATTTTATCAGAAAGTTTCATGTAAGCTACCTTAGATTTTATCAGAAAGTTTCATGTAAGCTACCTTAGATTTATCAGAAAGTTTCATGTAAGCTACCTTAGATTATATCAGAATGTTGCATGTAAGCTACCTTAGATTTTATAAGAATGTTTCATGTAAGCTACAGTAGATTTTATCAGAAAGTTTCATGTAAGCTACCATAGATTTTATCAGAAAGTTTCATGTAAGCTACCTTAGATTTTATCAGAAAGTTTCATGTAAGCTACCTTAGATTTTATCAGAAAGTTTCATGTAAGCTACCATAGATTTGATCAGAAAGTTTCATGTAAGCTACCTTAGATTTTATCAGAAAGTTTCATGTAAGCTACCATAGATTTGATCAGAAAGTTTCACGAAAGCTACAGTAGATTTGATCACAATGTTTCATGTAAGCTAGTTTGTAGTTTAGTCTCACAACATATGTTGGTAGTTTAGTCTCACATTATATGTTGGTAGTTTAGTCTCACAACATATGTTGGTAGTTTAGTCTCACAATATATGTTGGTAGTTTAGTCTCACAATATATGTTGGTAGTTTAGTCTCACAACATATGTTGGTAGTTTAGTCTCACAACATATGTTGGTAGTTTAGTCTCATAATATATGTTGGTAGTTTAGTCTGACAACATATGTTGGTAGTTTAGTCTCACAACATATGTTGGTAGTTTAGTCTCATAATATATGTTGGTAGTTTAGTCTGACAACATATGTTGGTAGTTTAGTCTCATAATATATGTTGGTAGTTTAGTCTCATAATATATGTTGGTAGTTTAGTCTCACAACATATGTTGGTAGTTTAGTCTCATAATATATGTTGGTAGTTTAGTCTCATAATATATGTTGGTAGTTTAGTCTCACAACATATGTTGGTAGTTTAGTCTCATAATATATGTTGGTAGTTTAGTCTCATAATATATGTTGGTAGTTTAGTCTCATAATATATGTTGGTAGTTTAGTCTCATAATATATGTTGGTAGTTTAGTCTCACAACATATGTTGGTAGTTTAGTCTCATAATATATGTTGGTAGTTTAGTCTCACAACATATGTTGGTAGTTTAGTCTCATAATATATGTTGGTAGTTTAGTCTCACAACATATGTTGGTAGTTTAGTCTCATAATATATGTTGGTAGTTTAGTCTCATAATATATGTTGGTAGTTTAGTCTCATAATATATGTTGGTAGTTTAGTCTCATAATATATGTTGGTAGTTTAGTCTCACAACATATGTTGGTAGTTTAGTCTCACAACATATGTTGGTAGTTTAGTCTCACAACATATGTTGGTAGTTTAGTCTCACAACATATGTTGGTAGTTTAGTCTCATAATATATGTTGGTAGTTTAGTCTCACAACATATGTTGGTAGTTTAGTCTCATAATATATGTTGGTAGTTTAGTCTCACAACATATGTTGGTAGTTTAGTCTCATAATATATGTTGGTAGTTTAGTCTCACAACATATGTTGGTAGTTTAGTCTCACAACATATGTTGGTAGTTTAGTCTGACAACATATGTTGGTAGTTTAGTCTCACAACATATGTTGGTAGTTTAGTCTGACAACATATGTTGGTAGTTTAGTCTGACAACATATGTTGGTAGTTTAGTCAGACAACATATGTTGGTAGTTTAGTCTGACAACATATGTTGGTAGTTTAGTCTGACAACATATGTTGGTAGTTTAGTCTGACAACATATGTTGGTAGTTTAGTCTGACAACATATGTTGGTAGTTTAGTCTGACAACATATGTTGGTAGTTTAGTCTCACAACATATGTTGGTAGTTTAGTCTCATAATATATGTTGGTAGTTTAGTCTGACAACATATGTTGGTAGTTTAGTCTCACAACATATGTTGGTAGTTTAGTCTCACAACATATGTTGGTAGTTTAGTCTCATAATATATGTTGGTAGTTTAGTCTGACAACATATGTTGGTAGTTTAGTCTCACAACATATGTTGGTAGTTTAGTCTGACAACATATGTTGGTAGTTTAGTCTGACAACATATGTTGGTAGTTTAGTCTGACAACATATGTTGGTAGTTTAGTCTGACAACATATGTTGGTAGTTTAGTCTGACAACATATGTTGGTAGTTTAGTCTGACAACATATGTTGGTAGTTTAGTCTGACAACATATGTTGGTAGTTTAGTCTCACAACATATGTTGGTAGTTTAGTCTCATAATATATGTTGGTAGTTTAGTCTCACAACATATGTTGGTAGTTTAGTCTCACAACATATGTTGGTAGTTTAGTCTGACAACATATGTTGGTAGTTTAGTCTCACAACATATGTTGGTAGTTTAGTCTGACAACATATGTTGGTAGTTTAGTCTGACAACATATGTTGGTAGTTTAGTCTGACAACATATGTTGGTAGTTTAGTCTGACAACATATGTTGGTAGTTTAGTCTGACAACATATGTTGGTAGTTTAGTCTGACAACATATGTTGGTAGTTTAGTCTCACAACATATGTTGGTAGTTTAGTCTGACAACATATGTTGGTAGTTTAGTCTGACAACATATGTTGGTAGTTTAGTCTGACAACATATGTTGGTAGTTTAGTCTCACAACATATGTTGGTAGTTTAGTCTGACAACATATGTTGGTAGTTGCAAGTTGTCAGACTGAGAATATGCTACCTTGACCTCGACTGGCCCTCTCCTCCTCATATCTTAGTGTCAAGAAGATAGAGGATTGAAACAATTAAACAGGACAGTTCTCATGATTGCCTTCAGTTTCACATAAAAGTAACTCCAAAAATTGAGGTGAGAGGAGACATCTCAGTGTCAAAGAATGGTTTTGTAGAAAGTCAAGAAGTGAAATGATAAACAATTGAAGAGATCAAATATTGTGCACAGACATGACACCAAAGTCAGTAAGCACAAAACCTTGATGATGGTCTACCTGATCAATGGGAGACACACAATGTGGTCCGAGCCTGCTAGACATATGACACTGGGCCCTGTTACCCAACTTTTTGTTGTGTCCCTTGTTTTAGCGCAGTGCACAGATGATCAAAGATTGTTGTACCTCAGTAAAATATAGTTTCTAAAGGTTTTTTTTAAACACATCTTCTGCAAGCACTTAAAATAGAATTTAATGATATTAATTTGTCAATTTTATGTTATTCTCTTAAATATTCTGATTTATACCATATAACATAAGTTAGGCATAATTTATAATGGTATTTTTAGAGAGCCGCCAATCTGTAATTTTGGCACATGCGCTCAATTAACCTGACCTAGATATCTAGTATTTCTACTGTGTTATTGGAAAAAAGAATTAATGCTTTAAAAAAAATAACCGCGCACCACAGAGACACCATTGAAATGTAAATGAATTGTGACCTATAAAGTTATTATGGATGTTATTTTGAAATCTCTCTGCAACACATAGTTTTCTCATAATCATGTTAGAATATGTAGGTTGCTCTCCCTATTTACCAGCAACGGTCACGATCAATGGTGACTTCTTTAAAACATTTTTTTCCTAAACCTAAACGAACATTGTCAGCACGATGATCTGTAAACTAAATTATTAGTCCAGATAGTTTTTTTCCCTCATGAAGAAAGTCTCAAACTTGCAACAGTAACAGGGGATTTTGGTGTCATTTTTGTACGACTTTTGGGAACCAAATCCCCCCCACCCCTCCCCAGCACAATAATTTGTGTCACAAAATACTAGCAGAGTTATCCTAGAAAGCAGAACTAAAGTAGTCATTGTTATATAGAAAAGCAGGTTCCACGATGAAGACAAGTCACTGACCTGTGTAACCGATTGGCTGAGGGCCCCACTGCTGCACTAACTGGAATGAAGGGACTAGCCAGAGGAGAGCCCCCAGCAGTCACTGAGGGTGACAATTTGCTCTGTGACACCAGGTAGGCAGCTGCTGCCGCTGTTGCTGGGGCTGAACCTGCCGGAAGTCCCCATCTAGAACTGTTGGATGGCAGACACAAACATGACACATCACTAGCACACTTGGCTCCACAAGTCAAGGCAAAATGGTAGAGTGAGTCAAGTTTGTGGTGAGTCAAGGCAAAATGGTAGAGTGAGTCAAGGCAAAATGGTAGAGTGAGTCAAGGCAAAATGGTAGAGTGAGTCAAGGCAAAATGGTAGAGTGAGTCAAGTTTGTGGTGAGTCAAGGCAAAATGTAGAGTGAGTCAAGTTTGTGGTGAGTCAAGGCAAAATGGTAGAGTGAGTCAAGGCAAAATGGTAGAGTGAGTCAAGTTTGTGGTGAGTAAAGGCAAAATGGTAGAGTGAGTCAAGTTTGTGGTGAGTCAAGGCAAAATGGTAGAGTGAGTCAATTTTGTGGTGAGTCAAGGCAAAATGGTAGAGTGAGTCAAGTTCGTGGTGAGTCGAAGCAAAATGGTGGAGTAAGTCAAGTTTGTGGTGAGTCAAGGCAAAATAAATATACACATTATATAATGCTATGCACCAACCAATGATAAAGAAGATTTAGTTAAAGATGAATTCTATAAACAGTTGCACTGTCAGATGGATGGAAGATGAGCCAAGGATGTTATAATCTTGATGGGAGATCTAAACGCAAAAGTAGGATCAGACAGCAGAAGCTTTGAAGAGATCATGGGAAAATATGACTTGGAGAAATGAACGAGAATGGAGAGATATCTGTAAACTTATGTGCTCTTAATCAAATGAGCCTAGAAGGAACAATATTCCAACATAAAAGAATACATAAAGCTACATAGTTTCCAGTGTCATGGCGGCTACGTGCAGTCGTTTTTATATTTTAGCTCTTGCCAATATATTTAAATGATTTACGTGACAGTCGAGTTATGAAATTATGTGTTGCTATTCCCCGTTTGGTGTATGTTTTTAATTCTGACGTGTGGATAAACTGTGATTACCGATATTTAAGTGGAATATGATTTATTCTTCTTTGTGTCGTGTGTTCGCGGTTCAATAGTCAAGCACATGGTTCGACAAAAAATGGCGCCGCCGGGTATGTTCAACCCGAATATAAAAAGTCTGTGTCGGTGGATGGGGCGGATGAATCAAAAATGATCAACGGCCCAGAAAGCAAAAACAGCAAAGTGTGTGGTACACATGAGGCATATTCAGAACACAAAAGACGAATATGGCAGACCACCGTGAAAGAGATTGGAGCCTCATCACGAACACTCCAAAGAAAGCCATGGAGAGAAATTCTAACTATTGTTTTAAGAACGAATTAAAAATAGCTACATGGAATGTTAGGACCTTATACCAACAAGGAAAACTAGAAAATCTTATGGTAGAAGCAGAACGACTAAACATAGATATCTTAGGAATATCATTAACAAGATGGAAGGAAAGTGGATACTTACAAGACGATAAATATACATTTATATATTCAGGTAACACAACAGAACATCAGAGGAGTAGGCATTCTAATAAAACGAGAGCTACAAAAATATATAAATACCCACAGGACATACAATGATAGGATTATACTAGTAAAAATGAAGGCAAAACCATTCGACATAGCAATAATACAGACATACGCACCTACTCAAGACTATACAGACGAACAAATATAGGCATACTATGAAGATCTAAACACAGTTATGAAGCAAGTGAAATCATCAGACATCTTGATTATAATGGGTGACATGAACACTAAAGTAGGAAAAGGTAAATATAAGACCATTATAGGAAATTATGGTTTAGGAAAAAGGAATAACAGAGGAGAAGATTAATACAATTATGTGAAGAAAACAGACTGATAATATGCAACACCTTCTTTGAGCAAGAGAAAAGGAAATTATACACATGGAAAAGCCCTGGAGATAGAAAGAGGAATCAAATAGATGATATAATGATAAAAGACAGATTCTGGAACAGTGTCAAGAAAGCCAAAACCTACCCAGGAGCAGATATTAATTCAGATCACAATCCTGTAATAATAAAAATGAAAATCGAATTAAAGAGAAACAAACAAAAACTAATTCAGCACCACCAATAGATATAACAGCGTTGAACCAGAAAGATGTAAAAGAAACTTATACTGTACAAGTAAAGAACACATATCAGAAGCTGCTAGAAGAGGGGATTGAGCAGTACAGAAGAGAAAATCCTGAGGAAAAAGTCACAACAAAATGGCAATGCATAAAAAACAGCATGCAAGAATCCTGCAACACCTTGCCCAAAAAGGAAAGTAACAAAAAACAAAAATGGATAACTGACAAAATCTTAGAATAAAATGGAAGAAAGAAGACAAGCGAAAACACTGCTAGATACAAGGATAATGACAATGAAATACGGAGAATGTGCAAAAAGGCAAAAGAAGACTGGCTCAGCCAAAGATGTCTAAAAGTTGAAATAATGGAAAGTAAACAAAAATAAGAGAGATGCACACAGAAATAAAGAAATTGACTAATAAAGACAAAAAAGCTGCAGGAAGCGGATGTATTACAAACAAAGAGGGAAGAATGCTAACAGACAACAAAGATATAATAGATAGATGGCAGGAATATATAACAGAATTATTTCATGACGAAAGGGACAAAAAGCCAGACATAAAATGTACATACAACTATAAAATCCTGAAATCTGAGGTAGAAAAAGCTATAAAAACAATGACAAAGAGAAAGGCAGCAGGACCTGACAATATACAGAGAGATGATACAGGCTCTAGAAGATTTTGGCATTGAAGTGATCACAGACATATGCAATGACATATACCATACAGGATACATACCAAATGAACTAAAAACATCAACTTTCATTGCATTGCCTAAAAAGAATGGTGCAGTTGAATGCAGTGATTTCAGAACAATAAGCCTAATGAGCCAGGTAACAAATATTTTACTAAAAGTTATACAGGGAAGGATTCAGAATCAAATCAATACTGAATTAGATGAGCAACAATTTGAATTCAGGGAAAACAGTGGCACAAAAGAAGCCATTTTAGCATGAGAACATTGATTGAAAAGTACACAGAAGTAAACAAACCAATATATGCCTGCTTTATAGACTACACCAAAGCTTTCGATAGAATGCACCATAACCAACTTATAGACTGCCTAAAAGACATAAATCTGGATGACACAGACATACGACTAATATGTAATTTGTACTGGGAGCAAACAGCAATAATAAGATATAACAAGGAGAACTCTACACCCATGGACATAAAAAGAGGAGTAAGACAAGGATGCATCCTATCACCAAGCTTGTTCAATCTATACACTGAGCAAATCTTTAAAAACATCTCAGAGATGCCAGGCCTAAACATTAATGGAAAGATAATCAATAACCTAAGATATGCTGATGATACTGTTCTACTAGCAGAAAATCCTAAAGACCTACAACAATTGCTTATGTAATAAACATAACAAGCAAAAAATATGGACTAGATATGAATATCAAAAAGACTAAAACTATGATCATAAACAAAGAAAATTCTCAAGACCTACAATTAAATATCACAGTTGAGGGAATACATCTGGAGACAGTCCAGAGCTACAACTACCTGGGACATACTATAACCAATGATGGAAAATGTAAAATTGAAATAAACAAAAGAATAGGTATGGCAAAAGTAATTTTAATGCATGAAAAATATACTAACAACAAAACAAATATCAACAGGGCTGAAACTAAGAATGACAAAATGTTACATCTTCTCAGTATTCCTGTATGGTGCAGAAACATGGACATTAGACAAGAAACAGAACAGAAATTTGAAGCCTTTGAAATGTGGATTTATAGAAGAATAGGTAGAATTGGATGGAAAGAAAAGAAAACAAACGATGAAGTTTTAAAACAACAGAGAAAATAGAAAGAGAACTACTAAATACAATTAAGACAAGACAAATGAAATTTTTTGGGGCATGTTAAAAGACAAACAGCATACTGAAAGTAATATTGGAAGGGAAAATACAGGTAAAAGAGGCAGAGGCAACCAAGACTAACATAGATGAGTGACATCAAAAGATGGACAAGTCAATCTATGACAGCCTGCACCATCAAAGCAAGAAACAGAGTGGAATGGCGATCCATGGTAGCCAACCTTTGTTGCGGAGAAGGCACTTGATGATGAAAGCTACATGGTTGTCACCATATCACAGAATGGAGAATCAAAATGACCACATATCTATTAATAAAAAGTTTACGTGATCCTTACATGATGTAAAAGTATATAGAGGAGCAGATGTGGCTTCAGATCATCATCTTCTGCTAGCCAAACTTAAACTGAAAAGATTCTTAAAGAGCAATGAATTAAAGATAAATTTGGCAGTCACAGAATCAAAACAAATATCAAGATCTCCAACAACTGGAAAACACAATAAATATAAAAATCATTGGAAACAGGTAAAGGATATATGGAAGAAGACATGTGAAAGAAACCTGGTGAAAAGAGAACACCAGATTAAGGCATAGATGACAGCAGAGACCATGGAGAAAATAAAGAAAGAAAGAATAAAAAAGCACACATAAATAAAGGCAAAATGAAAAGTACTAAAGCCAAGACACAGGAAATGTACACAGAGGTCAACAAAGAAGTGAGAAGTTGCATTAAAAGGGATACGTGGAAATATATATAAATATGAACTAGTCAAAAATGTGCCAGAGGAAGCGGCAAATAAAGGGAATATGAAAGAACTGTACAACAACACAAATAAATCAAGTGGGACAATTCAAACAAACCAATGCATTTATTAAAGATAAGGAAGGAAATCTGCTTAGTAATATTAGAGAACAAATAAAAAGGTGGAAGGAGCACTAGAAGAACTTTTGAACAACCCGGCTATAATAATCCTCCAGATATACTACCAGCAGAAGAAGAGTTACACGTTAACTGTGGAAAACAAAGCAAGGAAGAAAAAAAAATGAAATCCATTGAACTATTAAAAAATTGTAACGCCACAGGACCAGATGAAGTTTCTTCAGAAAACATCAATGTAGATATTAACACCATGAAGGACAGCTTACAGAAGCATTTGATACAGTTGGCAATAACCAAATAACAATACGAAAAATACCTCTAATAGACGTACAATCTTACATATATCTGGGCAGTAATATATACAAAGAAGGAACAGAAAATGATACAAAAATAAGGACATCAAAAGCAAGAAGAGCATCTGTGGCACTGGGAAACATATGGAAATCCAAAGAGATTAGGTTAAATATAAAAATAAAAATGTTCAACTTCAATGTTAAATCAATCCTAGAATATTGCTGTGAAACATGGAGAACAACAAAAATGACAATTATGAAGATACAGACTTTCATTAATGGAAGCTTACGCAGAATAAAAGGATGGATATGGCAGGACAAAATCACTAACTTAGAATTATGGAAAAGTACCAATTAAATACCAGTGGATAAAGAGATACAGCGAAGATGATGGTGTTGACTGGACACACACTGCGGAAACCAACTGAGAGTATTACACAACAGGCCCTTTTTTTTAATCCCCAAGGAAAAAGACAAAGAGAAAGGCCAAAATATTCTTGGAGAAGACAGACAGAAGCAGAGATGAAGATGGTGGGGAAGACATGGAATGATTATAAAAGAATGGTAAGAAACAGAACAACTTGGAAAGTGTTTCTTGAAGACCTATGCTCCACAGGGAGCTGAAAAGTAGAAGAAGAAGAAAGCGAGTCACGTTTGTTGTGAATAAAAGGAAAATAATAGTCCAACTGAGTCAAGTTTGTGGTGTGTCGAGAAAAAATGGTAAAGTGTATCAAGTTTGTGGTGCGTCGAGGAAAATGGTAAAGTGAATCAAGTTTGTGGTGCGTCGGGGAAAAATGGTATAGTGAATCAAGTTTGTGGTGCGTCGAGGAAAAATGGTAAAGTGAATCAAGTTTGTGGTGCTCGAGGAAAAATGGTAAAGTGAATCAAGTTTGTGGTGCGTCGAGGAAAAATGGTATAGTGAATCAAGTTTGTGGTGCGTCGAGGAAAAATGGTAAAGTGAATCAAGTTTGTGGTGCGTCGAGGAAAAATGGTAAAGTGAATCAAGTTTGTGGTACGTCGAGGAAAAATGGTAAAGTGAATCAAGTTTGTGGTGCGTCGAGGAAAATGGTAAAGTGAATCAAGTTTGTGGTGCGTCGAGGAAAAATGGTAAAGTGAATCAAGTTTGTGGTGCGTCGAGGAAAAATGGTAAAGTGAATCAAGTTTGTGGTGCGTCGAGGAAAATGGTAAAGTGAATCAAGTTTGTGGTGCGTCGAGGAAAAATGGTAAAGTGAATCAAGTTTGTGGTGCGTCAAGGAAAAATGGTAGAGTACAAGTGAGTCAAGTTTGTGGTGTGTCGAGGAAATGGTAACATGAGTTGAGTTTGTGGTGAATCTAGACAAAATGGTAGAGTGAGTCAAGTTGTGGTGAATCTAGACAAAATGGTAGAGTGAGTCAAGTTTGTGGTGAATCTAGATAAAATGGTAGAGTGAGTCAAGTTTGTGGTGAATCTAGACAAAATGGTAGAGTGAGTCAAGTTTGTGGTGAATCTAGACTAAATGGTAGAGTGAGTCAAGTTTGTGGTGAATCTAGATAAAATGGTAGAGTGAGTCAAGTTTGTGGTGAATCTAGACAAAATGGTAGAGTGAGTCAAGTTTGTGGTGAATCTAGACTAAATGGTAGAGTGAGTCAAGTTTGTGGTGAATCTAGATAAAATGGTAGAGTGAGTCAAGTTTGTGGTGAATCTAGACAAAATGGTAGAGTGAGTCAAGTTTGTGGTGAATCTAGACTAAATGGTAGAGTGAGTCAAGTTTGTGTGTGAATCTAGATAAAATGGTAGAGTGAGTCAAGTTTGTGGTGAATCTAGACAAAATGGTAGAGTGAGTCAAGTTTGTGGTGAATCTAGACTAAATGGTAGAGTGAGTCAAGTTTGCGGTGAATCTAGACAAAATGGTAGAGTGAGTCAAGTTTGCGGTGAATCTAGACAAAATGGTAGAGTGAGTCAAGTTTGTGGTGAATAAAAAGAAAATAATAGTCCAAGTGAGCAAAGTTTGTGTGAAAGGAAAATATGATGAAGACAACTCTTTGCAGTAGTCAGTGGCTTCAAGACACACACACACACACAATTGCCCATTGCAGGAGCTCTTAAAGACAATAAATTGATTGAACTGATGAATCTACTATACAAGTAGGAGACCATATTGAATGAAAGTTACCAGGCAGGGCAGAGAAGTAGCCAGGCAGTGCCCCAGCCATCATGTGAGGGGCTGCAGGTAAGGCGATGCCTAGTCTGGTTGTCATAGCAATTCTCAGCTCTTCTTCTGTACTTACTGGCGACCCCTGCAAAACAGAGATCACTTCATTCAACTCCTACGACAAGGAATCTATGTTTAACACAATTAATCAAGACAATGAGTTTGTGTTTATGAAGACAAAAAGTCTGTGATTTTAATGACAGAGTTGTTAACGTTGAGAAAATTAGCTGTTGTTGTTGAGAAAATGAGTTGTTGTTGTTGTTGAGACTATGAGTTGTTGTTGAGACTATGAGTTATTGTTCTTGAAACAATGAGTTGTTGTTGAGACAATGAGTTGTTATTGCTAGAGACAATGAGTTGTTGAGACAATGAGTTGTTGCTGTAGAGACAATGAGTTGTTATTTAGACAATGAGTTGTTGTTGAGACAATGAGTTGTTATTTAGACATGAGTTGTTGTTGAGACAATGAGTTGTTATTTAGACAATGAGTTGTTGTTGAGACAATGAGTTGTTATTTAGACAATGAGTTGTTGTTGAGACAATGAGTTGTTATTTAGACAATGATTTTTGCTATTGAGACAATGAGTTGTTGTTGTTGAGACAATGAGTTGTTATTTAGACAATGAGTTGTTGCTGTTGAGACAATGAATTGTTGCTGTTGAGACAATGAATTGTTGTTGCTGAGACAATGAGTAGTTGTTGAGATAATGCGTTGTTGTTGTGGCAATGCGTTGTTGTTGTTGTTGAGATAATGAATTGTTGTTGAGACAATGAGTTTTTGCAGTTGAGACATTGAGTTGTTGAGACAATGAGTTGTAGTTGTTAAGACAATGATGCTGTTGTTATTGCTGTTGAGACAATGAGTTATTGTTGAGACAATGAGTTGTTGTTGAGACAATGGGTTGTTGTTGTTGTTGAGGCAATGCGTTGTTGTTGTTGAGATAATGAGTTGTTGAGGCAAGGCGTTGTTGTTGAGATAATGAGTTGTTATTGAGAAAATGAGTTTTTGCTGTTGAGATATTGAGTTGTGAAACAATGAGTTGTAGTTGTTGAGCCAATGATGCTGTTGTTGTTGCTGTTGAGACAATGAGTTGTTGTTGTTGTTGTTGTTGAGACAATGAGTTGTTGTGACAATAAGTTGTTTTTGTTGAGGCAATGAGTTGTTGAGACAATGAGTTGTTGAGACAATGAGTTGTTGAGACAATGAGTTGTTGCTGTTGAGACAATGGGTTGTTGTTGAAACAATGAGTTGTTTGATGATTTTTAGACAATGAGTTGTTGTTGAGACAATGAATTGTTGCTGATTTTGAGACAATTAGTATTTGTTGAGGCATTGTGTTGTTACTGCTGTTGAGACTATATGAGTTGTGGTTGAAGCAATGGGTCATTGTTGCAGTTGAGACAATGAGTTTTGTTGAGACAATGAGTTTTTATTGAGAAAATGAGATGTTGCTGAGGCAATGTGCTGTTGTTGTTGAGACAATGTGTTGTTGATGAGACAATGAGTTGTTAAGAAAATGCGTTTTTGTTGTTGACAAAATTAGTTAAGACAATTTAGTTCTTGTTGTTTATCTTGTTCAGCTAATGAGTTTTTTTTTTGCTGTTGTTGAGACAATGCGTTCTTGCTAGGACAATAAGTTGTTGCTGTTGAGACAATGAGTTGTTGAGACAATGATTATTGTTGAGACAATGAGTTGTTATTGTTGAGACAAAGAGTTGATGAGATAATGAATTATTGTTGTTGAGACAACAATGTTGTTGTGACAATGAGTAGTTCTTGTTGAGACAATGAGTTATTGTTGTTGCTGTTGAGACAATGAGTTGTTGTTGTTGAGACAATGAGTTGTTGCTGTTGAGACAATGAGTTGTTGCTGTTGAGACAATGAGTTGTTGCTGTTGAGACAATGAGTTGTTGTTACTGTTGAGACAATGAGTTGTTGTTGTTGAGACAATGAGTTGTTATTGTTGGTATTGAGACAATGAGCTGTTGAGACTATGCACTGTTGTTTGTTGAGACAATGAGTTATGGTTGAAGCAATGGGTTATTGTTGATGTTGAGACAATGATTTGTTGTTGAGACAATGAGTTGCTGTTGATACAATAAGTTGTTGTTAAGGCAATGAATTTATCAGAAAATGTGTTTTTTGTTGTTGACAAAATGAGTTGTTGAGACAATTTAGTTCTTGTTGCTCTTGTTGAGACAATCAGCTTTTGAGACAACGAGTTGTTATTTTGTTGTTGAGATGATGAGTTGTTGTTGTTCAAACAATGAGTTGTTATTAGGACAATAGGTTGTTGTTCCTGTTGAGACATTGAGTTGTTGTTGAGACAATGAGCTGTTATTGTTGTTTGTTGAGACAATGAGTTTTTGATGAGACAATGAGTTGTTTTTGATACAATGAGTTGTTGTTGTTCAAACAATGAGTTTATTAGGACAATAGGTTGTTGTTCCTGTTGAGACATTGAGTTGTTGTTGAGACAATGAGCTGTTATTGTTGTTTGTTGAGACAATGAGTTGTTGATGAGACAATGAGTTGTTTTTGATACAATGAGTTGTTGCTGTTGAGACAATGAGTTGTTGTTGAGACAATGAGTTGCTGTTGAGACAATGAGTTGTTGTTGAGACAATGAGTTGCTGTTGTTGAGACAATGAGTTGTTGCTGTTGAGACAATGAGTTGTTGTTGCTGTTGAGACAATGAGTTGTTGATGTGACAATGGGTTTTTTGAGACAATGAGTTGGTGTTGTTGAGACAATGAGTTGTGATTGCTGTTGAGACAATGAGTTGTTGCTGTTGAGACAATGAGTCGTTGATGAGACAACGATTTGTTTTTGAGACAATTGAGTTGTTGTTGCTGAGATAATGAGTTGTTGTTGCGCACAATGAGTTGTTTTGGCAAGGAGTTGTTGAAACAATGAGTTGTTGTTGTTGAGACAATGAGTTGTTGAGACAATGTGTTATTGTTGAGTCAAAGGGTTGTTGTTGAGACAATGAGTTGTTGAGGCAATGTTTTGTTGTTGCTCTTGAGACAATGAGTTATTGTTGTTGCTGTTGAGACAATGAGTTGTTGTTGAGACAATGAGTTGTTGCTGTTGAGACAATGAGTTGTTACTGTTGAGACAATGAGTTGTTGTTGTTGAGACAATGAGTTGTTATTGTTGGTATTGAGACAATGAGCTGTTGAGACTATGCATTGTTGTTGTTGAGACAATGAGTTATGGTTGAAGCAATGGGTTATTGTTGATGTTGAGACAATGATTTGTTGTTGAGACAATGAGTTGCTGTTGATACAATAAGTTTAATGTTGAGGCAATGAATTTTTCAGAAATGTGTTTTTGTTGTTGACAAAATGAGTTGTTGAGGCAATTTAGTTCTTGTTGCTCTTGTTGAGACAATGAGCTTTTGAGACGAGTTGTTATTGTTGTTGTTGAGATGATGAGTTGTTGTTGTTCAAACAATGAGTTGTTATTAGGACAATAGGTTGTTGTTCCTGTTGAGACATTGAGTTTGTTGTTGAGACAATGAGTTGTTTTTGATACAATGAGTTTTGCTGTTGAGACAATGAGTGTTGTTGAGACAATGAGTTGTTGTTGAGACAATGAGTTGCTGTTGAGACAATGAGTTGTTGAGACAATGAGTTGCTGTTGTTGAGACAATGAGTTGTTGTTGCTGTTGAGACAATGAGTTGTTGATGTGACAATGGGTTTTTTTGAGACAATGAGTTGGTGTTGTTGAGACAATGAGTTGTGATTGCTGTTGAGACAATG
Organism: Megaustenia siamemsis; assembly: GCA_032433765.1. Taxonomy (NCBI): domain Eukaryota; kingdom Metazoa; phylum Mollusca; class Gastropoda; order Stylommatophora; family Ariophantidae; genus Megaustenia; species Megaustenia siamemsis. The sequence goes on along the minus strand of JAVIAB010000051.1, from coordinate 1,361,574 downwards.
AGTCGTTGATGAGACAATGATTTGTTTTTGAGACAATGAGTTGTTGCTGCTGTTGAGACAATGAGTTGTTGCTGTTGAGAAAATGAGTTGTTGAGACATTGAGTTTTGTTGTTGAGAGAAATGAGTTGTTGAGACAGTGAGTTGTTGTTGTTGAGAAAATGAGTTGTTGAGACAGTGAGTTGTTGAGAAAATGAGTTGTTGAGACAGTGAGTTGTTGTTGTTGTTGAGAAATGAGTTGTTGAGTCAGTGAGCTGTTGAGAAAATGAGTTGTTGAGACAGTGAGTTGCTGAAACAATGAATCTTTGCTTGTGTATGTTTGTATGTTTAGACAATGAGCTGAGGATATGCCTTGTAAGACACTCCTGATGACTACCAACATTCCCTGTTCTCCACCAAATATAGAATAAAACTTGATTTTATTCAAATTGGAATATTGTTGACTACATTTGCCTCTCTTAGAGAGTTTCATGTGCTACCACACACGCACAATGTTTGGCCCCAGCCATTCATCAATGTCGTAATCCAGCTCAGACTACACTCTCTGCAGCATCTCTGGACATGTTCCTGCCAGGGTTGTGGGCAGTGGAGGTGCATACACTAAGTCCTTTATGCACACACAAGGAAAAAGGCACAGTCAGGTCTGGTGTTCTCAGGAGTCAGAACACTTGGTCATTTATCTTGCCAATCCATTTGTTGGGCAGACCACAAGTTGCCAGTGTGGTTGGGTCCATATCTTGTTGAAGATAGCACCTTAAACTGCTGCAGTAATGATGTTAAGCAGTGTTCTCTGTACAGACAAGGAAGCATGTCTGACATGTTTCTACAATAATCAACACTATTTTGTTTGCTGGTAAAAAAAAATATCTCCTTTCATACACAAACATATACAACAAACATATACCACATTGTCTCAACTCCTCTACACAAACATATACCACAAACATATACCACATTGTCTCAACTCCTCTACACAAACATATACCACAAACATATACCACATTGTCTCAACTCCTCTACACAAACATATACCACAAACATATACCACATTGTCTCAACTCCTCTACACAAACATATACCACAAACATATACCACATTGTCTCAACTCCTCTACACAAACACACACCCACCCCCCAAAAAAATAAACATGACCACACACAAACATCTCTCCTCTACACACACATACATACTCACACAAACATCTCTCCTGCTCACACATACTCACACAAACATCTCTCCTCTACACACACATACACACACAAACATCTCTCCTGCTCACACATACTCACACAAACATCTCTCTGCTCTCTCTCTCTGACTGACTGACTGACTCTCACATAACACACACACACACACACCTCCAGCACGCTCTCAACAGGGAGAACCCAATAAACCGTGTGTGTGTGTGTGTGTGTGCGTGCATGTTGTCACATGTCATACAACTTGATATGTCTTGTCTGTTACTTTCAAGTTTCTCCTAGTAGAATTTTACTCATTCTATTAACATAAATACACTTTCTCCCGGTACAATGTTACACTTTCTCCCGGTACAATGCTACACTTTCTCCGGTACAATGTTACACTTTCACACAATACAATGTTACACTTTCACACAATACAATGTTACACTTTCACACAATACAATGTTACACTTTCTAATAGTACAATGTTACACTTTCTAATAGTACAATGTTACACTTTCTAATAGTACAATGTTACACTTTCACACAATACAATGTTACACTTTCACACAATACAATGTTACACTTTCAAACAATACAATGTTACACTTTCACACAATACAATGTTACACTTTATAATAGTACAATGTTACACTTTCACACAATACAATGTTACACTTTCTAATAGTACAATGTTACACTTTCTCCCCATTCCAACGTAGCTATGAGCATGTAAAGAACTAAAGAAAGTGAGAGGTGTCACGTACTGATGCTGATGTTGGAGGCCGACCAAGAGAGATGTTAGGCATGGAGGGAGACGTGTAAAGGAGTTCTGCACTTGGTAGGGCAAATTCGGCTGGAACGGATTAAAACATAACCCAGATTTTCCTAGTTGGAGAAAAGCAAACATATCAAAGGTGATAATGATTTTTGCAAAAAAATATAGTCGAAATAATCAGCATTTCGTAAAATCACATGATAAGTGCCTGTGTCTTTGATGAAGGCTTATTACAGAAACACAATGACTCTTGATGGATCACATGACACATGTCTGCATGATAGTGTATGAGATTACAAGACACATGTCTGCATGATAGTGTATGAGATCACAAGACACATGTCTACATGATAGTGTATGAGATTACAAGACACATGTCTGCATGATAGTGTATGAGATCACATCACACATGTCTGCATGATAGTGTATGAGATCACAAGACACATGTCTGCATGATAGTGTATGAGATCACAAGACACATGTCTGCATGATAGTGTATGAGATCACAAGACACATGTCTGCATGATAGTGTATGAGATCACAAGACACATATCTGCATGATAGTGTATGAGATCACAAGACATGTATCATCATGATAGTGCATGGAGAGTGCTGTCCATCATTCACTAATCTCTCCTTCCCACCTATGATGTGATCTTCAAGGAGACATTTGATTGGTTTATCTCTGCTTCACTTACCAGATTTATCGCAGCACCCCATCTTTTGATCTATTTCACAATAATTGAATAATTTTTTATATTCCTCTATATTTGAATACATTTTGATCAATTCCTCTATATTTTGAATACATTTTAAACTATTCCTCTATACTTTGAATACATGTTGAACAATTCCTCTATATTTTGAATACATTTTAAACTATTCCTCTATATCTTGAATACATGTTGAACAATTCCTCTATATTTTGAATACATTTTAAACTATTCCTCTATATCTTGAATACATTTTGATCAATTCCAGACAATTCCTCCACTACTGACAGTTGGAAAAGTTCAAACATGGTTCACACTATAATGGGCATTATGTCATTCACTGATAAGAATTACATGAGGACATTATATGGCACAGGAAAATGGACAGACAATGGAAAGACGGGAAATTGAGGGTAATACTTAAACCCAAAACTGAGAAGACGGGAAATTGAGGGTAATACTTAAACCCAAACTGAGAAGACGGAAATTGAGGGTAATACTTAAACCCAAAACTGAGAAGACGGGAAATTGAGGGTAATACTTAAACCCAAAACTGAGAAGACGGGAAATTGAGGGTAATACTTAAACCCAAAACTGAGAAGACGGGAAATTGAGGGTAATACTTAAACCCAAAACTGAGAAGACGGGAAATTGAGGGTAATACTTAAACCCAAAACTGAGAAGAACACGACACTTAACTGAGAACACTTGGAGAGAGATGGGTCGGTAACACTGAGTGCCCAGGAAGCTCAGATGGAGCAAACGGCTCACACATCTGAAGGAGATATCTGCCAGATATGGCAAAGCTAAGTCAAGCAGACACAAGAAACTCTCACTAAGAAGCGGAACGCTTCAATACTGAGACTCTCACTTAGAAAGCTGAGAGAGAAATTTGTCCAATTGGGAAGGCGAAGTCAATCAGAGCTTGAGAACTAAGTCAACCAGAAACAGAGACACGTACTCTCAAGCACACAGAGAGAAGACAGAACAAGAGACTAGAGCTTAGATAAGCAATGGAAAGAAGATCAGTTGAGTAACAAGCTGGAATGGCGAGAGCTAAGTCGACCAGAAACAAAGAAACGTTTGGAGAAAGAAACGCACTCTCAAGCACACTGAGAGAAAGACAGAACCCATGAGCTAGAGGAAGAATATTCACGTGAACAGCTTCACTGATCATAGGATAACATTTCAGATTCCAGGATGTATATAAGTCATAGACTCGCTAGGATTGTGTGATGTGAACTATTTTTTGAGTTTGTGTACATAGATACATTTGTGATTAGTGAGTACGCAGCTGTTCCAAACCGTCAAGTAGTTGTGACTTGTGTAACTTGAATAAGAAGATCATCTAAGTATTCAAGGCGTATGTATTCCTTTGGACTCAAGTAATAAACAGAAGTTGATGTTCTATTACACCTTATGCCTTGTCCATTTTATAAATATGTTGCAGACAGGATAGTTACATAAAGAAGTGTTCAGGAAGGCAAGATTGCCTAATAATAATAATAATAATAATATTAACATTAATATTAAGAGTAGAAGAAACACAACACAAAGTAACCATTGAAGCCAATATACGATCATGAAGCCATAAGTCAATATCCATTATCAAAGTTCATCATCAACATCGATGTAAAATCGTGTGCATTGGTGAAGAGAAATAAGCCTGTTACATATCATGAGATAACATATATACACAATTACATATCATGAGATAACATATATACACAATTTCATATCATGAGATAACATATATACACAATTACATATCATGAGATAACATATATACACAATTTCATATCATGAGATAACATATACACACAATTTCATATCATGAGATAACATATATACACAACTTCATGTCATGAGATAACATATATACACAACTTCATATCATGAGATCATTTGACAATGACACCGCCACACACCATATCATGAGATCATTTGACAATGATATCACCAACAACACCATATGAGATCATTTGACAATGATACTACCAACAACACCATATCATGAGATGACTGAGATTCTCTGATACTTGTGTTCGTTTTCTGGCAGCTAGCATACCTCTTTTGAGTGCAGTGAGGACAAGCTTCCATTGGCAAGAGCTCCACCAGGCGGAGAGTTTGGACCCGAGTCTGGGTTACTGCTGCAGATGCCAGTATCTACTAGAGAGAAGAGAAAGTTGTGTCAGCATAAAGAGCCTGGAGAAGGGTGAAGCTGAGGAATTCTGTGATGGCCATGTGCTATTCTACATGTCAAGTCATTAGTTAGCCCACAGCTGCTGATCCCCATGTCCTATTCTACATGTCAAGTCATTAGTTAGCCCACAGCTGCTGATCCCCATGTCCTATTCTACATGTCAAGTCATTAGTTAGCCCACAGCTGCTGATCCCCATGGGCTATTCTACATGTCAAGTCATTAGTTAGCCCACAGCTGCTGATCCCATGTCCTATTCTACATGTCAAGTCATTAGTTAGCCCACAGCTGCTGATCCCCATGTCTATCTCATGTCAAGTCATTAGTTAGCCCACAGCTGCTGATCCCCATGTGCTATTCTACATGTCAAGTCATTAGTTAGCCCACAGCTGCTGATCCCCATGGGCTATTCTATATGTCAAGTCATTAGTTAGCCCACAGCTGCTGATCCCCATGTGCTATTCTACACGTCAAGTCATTAGTTAGCCCACAGCTGCTGATCCCCATGTGCTATTCTACATGTCAAGTCATTAGTTAGCCCACAGCTGCTGATCCCCATGTTGCTATTCTACATGTCAGTCATTAGTTAGCCCACAGCTGCTGATCCCCATGTGCTATTCTACATGTCAAGTCATTAGTTAGCCCACAGCTGCTGATCCCCATGTGCTATTCTACATGTCAAGTCATTAGTTAGCCCCACAGCTGCTGATCCCCATGTGCTATTCTACATGTCAAGTCATTAGTTAGCCCACAGCTGCTGATCCCCATGTGCTATTCTACTGTCAAGTCATTAGTTAGCCCACAGCTGCTGATCCCCATTCACAAACACAGTCTATGGCACATGTCTAGCGTGTCCAGCCCAGATGTAGCTAACTTACAGAGCTGACAATCTGATGGATGTTCCCATATGTATTATATCATCAACATCAATGCAAACTCCACAAAGAATAGATTTAGCAAGCTTTAACAGTGGCAATTAATGTCTTGAAGTTAAAATTGCAGTAAACAGCAAGTTAACAATCAGTAAAAACCAGCAAGTTTGCAACAAAGAAAACGTCAGCAAGTTAGCAAAGCAGCAAAACATCAACAAGTTAACAATGGAGCAAAGAATAGTGATCTATTGGTCTAAATTATTGTTATTACACAACAGATCTTCAGGTCTATATTCATACTAGCAACATATGACAAGGTCAATACTTGTTAATAGCAACAAATCTACAAGGTCGATACTTGTTATTAGCAACAAATGTACAAGGTCAATAGATATTAGATACTTGTTATTAGCAACAAATGTACAAGGTCAATAGATATTAGATACTTGTTATTAGCAACAAATGTACAAGGTCAATAGATATTAGATACTTGTTATTAGCAACAAATGTACAAGGTCAATAGATATTAGATACTTGTTATTAGCAACAAATGTACAAGGTCAATAGATATTAGATACTTGTTATTAGCAACAAATGTACAAGGTCAATAGATACTTGTTTATTAGCAACAATGTACAAGGTCAATAGATACTTGTTATTAGCAACAAAATGTACAAGGTCAATAGATACTTGTTATTAGCAACAAATGTACAAGGTCAATAGATACTTGTTATTAGCAACAAATCTACAAGGTCAATAGATACTTGTTATTAGCAACAAATGTACAAGGTCAATAGATACTTGTTATTAGCAACAAATGTACAAGGTCAATAGATACGTTTATTAGCAACAAATGTACAAGGTCAATAGATACTTGTTATTAGCAACAAATGTACAAGGTCAATAGATACTTGTTATTAGCAACAAATGTACAAGGTCAATAGATACTTGTTATTAGCAACAAATGTACAAGGTCAATAGATACTTGTTATTAGCAACAAATGTACAAGGTCAATAGATACTTGTTATTAGCAACAATGTACAAAGTCAATAGATACTTGTTATTAGCAACAAATGTACAAAGTCAATAGATCTTGTTTAGCAACAAATGTACAAAGTCAATAGATACTTGTTATTAGCAACAAATGTACAAGGTCAATAGATACTTGTTATTAGCAACAAATGTACAAAGTCAATAGATACTTGTTATTAGCAACAAATGTACAAAGTCAATAGATATTCGATACTTATTATTAGCAACAACTTGTTCTTGAATGATGTCCAAGTTAATGAGACATCAGAATTGTGTGGCAGCAGCTACAAGAAGGGAACAGAGAACATCAAGTTCTGCTGCTATAAAGGAGACTTGCCTTGCTATCCCAGAATGCCTTAAATGGGATCAATGTAGTTGAAAACTTCTCCTCTTGTGTAAACACACATTCACATCCAAGAGTGAATCAGTGAAGGTCACAAAATCATATTCTCTCTGTGGTTTTACTAACTACAGGTCAGGTGGCTTCTGTTGGATTGAAATGATAACTTACCACCACTGTGTGTCTATATGTTTGGAATTGGAGTCATCAATGACGACCTAACATCATCAAGTGCCATGACGATCATCATTTTCGGGAGGATGCGAACTTCCATGGTATATGGTGGATAGGCGGCAGGAACCATTGAAGGCTATGTCTGAAAAGTGTTCCTTGTTGCAGTTTCCTCATATTCCAAGTCCGGCTTGTTGCAGGAGCTACTGAGTTAAGTGCTCTGTGCACACCATGAGCTGTGTGTCTCATCCGTTTTTATCCTGTTTCGATATCCTGCTTGTTTACGATGAATGATAATATCATATGACAGGGAACAGTTGGCTGTGGTCACTTTTGCGCGTTTCGCCTTATGTCTTTGGCGTGTGCTGAGACTGCTACGATGGGGACTACAGTTACCTTTCTTTGTTTGGGAGATGTGTAGTAATTCGGATGATTCCACTGGCACGGGGGTTGAGCAATTATGGATTTTAATTCGTTTGCAGTGATACCGAGGCCTTCCATACCAATAACCAATAACCAATATTAGCAACAAATCTACAAGGTCAATAGATATTCGATACTTCTTATTAGCAACAAATCTACAAGGTCAATAGATACTTGTTATTAGCAACAAATCTACAAGGTCGATAGTTTTTTATTTCTTCTTCTCTTTCCTTCCTTATTTGCCTTTCAGTGTCGAGGGGAGATATAATTTGCTGTCTTTTGCTCTTCTGTTCACCTCTGCTGCTGTTATGTTTCTTAGTGCTTTTATATTCCATTGATCCATCTTTTTCGTGGTCAACCCTTGGGTCTGGTATTCTCACAATGTTATTGAAGGCTCCTTGTGTTGTATTTTGAACTTTCTGCCTTGTCACGTGGCCAAACCATTGTATCTGTTGTTTCCTTATATATTCTATGGCGGGGGCTATTCCTAGCTTTTTTCTCAGTTCTTCATTTCTGATCTTATCTCTCAGACTGTTTCCTGTCATTCGTCTGACACATTTCATCTCAGTAGAGGTTACTTTCTTATTGTTTTTGTATCTAGTGTCCAGGTCTGGCATTGGTAGCACAAACATTGGGATGAAGATTGTATAGTAGAGTGCCATTTTGCCTCTAGAGTTTATTTCCTTGTTGGACAATAGTGGTGATAGCTATCCAATGATTTGGCAAGCTTTGTTGCATCTTGAGTCTATTTCTGCTGTTTGTGAATTATCGTTTGCCACTAAACTTCCTAGGTATTGAAATCCCCTCTACTCGTTTTAGTTGCCTTCCTTCTATAGCTATGTTGATGTTCTGTTTATTTTTGACGACATTCATGACTTCTGTTTTGTTGATGTTGATTTTCTGTTGTATTCTGAGCCTGTGCTGTTGAGTCTATTAAATATTCTTGTATGCCTTATTGTTTCATGTGTTAGTATCTGATCGTCAGCAAATAGAAGCTCGATGATCTCCTCTGTCTCTAATGGGTTGGGTGAGGCATATATATAGTCCATGTATGTAATAACAATAAACGTGGGGGAAAAGGGGGGGGGGAAGAGAAGAGAGGAGATAGTACGCACCCTGTATTACACCTGATCTAACTTCAGATACTTGTTATTAGCAACAAATGTACAAGGTCAATAGTTACTTGTTATTAGCAACAAATGTACAAGGTCAATAGATACTTGTTATTAGCAACAAATTGTACAGGTCAATAGATACTTGTTATTAGCAACAAATGTACAAGGTCAATAGTTACTTGTTATTAGCAACAAATGTACAAGGTCAATAGATACTTGTTATTAGAACAAATCTATAAGGTCAATAGTTACTTGTTATTAGCAACAAATGTACAAGGTCAATAGTTACTTGTTATTAGCAACAAATGTACAAGGTCAATAGTTACTTGTTATTAGCAACAAATGTACAAGGTCAATAGATACTTGTTATTAGCAACAAATCTACAAAGTCAATAGACACTTGTTATTAGCAACAAATCTACAAGGTCAATACTTGTTATTAGCAACAAATGTACAAGGTCAATACTTGTTATTAAGCAACAAATCTACAAGGTCAATACTTGTTATTAGTAACAAATCTACAAGGTCAATACTTGTTATTAGCAACAAATCTACAAGGTCAATACTTGTTATTAGCAACAAATCTACAAGGTCAATACTTGTTATTAGCAACAAAGCTACAAAGTCGATAGATACTTGTTATTAGCAAAAAATCTACAAAGTCGATACTTGTTATTAACAAAAATCTACAAAGTTGATACTTGTTATTAACAACAAATCTACAAAGTCGATACTTGTTATTAACAACAAATCTACAAAGTCGTACTTGTTATTAACAACAAATCTACAAGGTCGATACTTGTTATTAACAACAAATCTACAAAGTCGATACTTGTTATTAACAACAAATCTACAAAGTCGATATGTTATTAACAACAAATCTACAAAGTCGATACTTGTTATTAACAACAAATCTACAAAGTCGATACTTGTTATTAACAACAAATCTACAAAGTCGATACTTGTTATTAACAACAAATCTACAAAGTCGATACTTGTTATTAACAACAAATCTACAAAGTCGATACTTGTTATTAACAACAAATCTACAAGTCGATACTTGTTATTAACAACAAATCTACAAAGTCGATACTTGTTATTAACAACAAATCTACAAAGTCGATACTTGTTATTAACAACAAATCTACAAAGTCGATACTTGTTATTAACAACAAATCTACAAGTCGATACTTGTTATTAACAACAAATCTACAAAGTCGATTTGTATAAACAACAAATCTACAAAGTCGATAGATATTGTTATTAGTAACAATCTACAAAGTTGATACTTGTTATTAGCAACAAATCTACAAGATCAGTATTTGTTATCAGCAACAAATCTACAAAGTCAATAGATACTTGTTATTAGCAACAAATCTACAAGGTCAATAGATACTTGTTATTAGCAACAATCTACAAGGTCAATAGATTGTTATTAGCAACAAATCTACAAGGTCAATAGATACTTGTTATTAGCAACAAATGTACAAGGTCAATAGATACTTGTATTAGCAACAAATGTACAAGGTCAATAGATACTTGTTATTAGCAACAAATGTAAAAGTCAATAGATACTGTTATTAGCAACAAATGTACAAGGTCAATAGATACTTGTTATTAGCAACAAATCTACAAGGTCAATAGATACTTGTTATTAGCAACAAATCTACAAGGTCAATAGATACTTTTATTAGCAACAAATCTACAAGGTCAATAGATACTTGTTATTAGCAACAAATGTACAAAGTCAATAGATACTTGTTATTAGCAACAAATGTACAAGGTCAATAGATACTTGTTATTAGCAACAAATCTACAAGGTCAATAGATACTTGTTATTAGCAACAAATCTACAAGGTCAATAGATACTTGTTATTAGCAACAAATCTACAAGGTCAATAGATACTTGTTATTAGCAACAAATGTACAAGGTCAATAGTACTTGTTATTAGCAACAAATGTACAAGGTCAATAAGTTACTTGTTATTAGCAACAATCTACAAGGTCAATAGATACTTGTTATTAGCAACAAATGTACAAGGTCAATAGATACTTGTTATTAGCAACAAATCTACAAGGTCAATAGATAACTTGTTATTAGCAACAAATCTACAAGGTCAATAGATACTTGTTATTAGCAACAAATCTACAAAGTCAATAGATACTTGTTATTAGCAACAAATCTACAAGGTCAATAGATACTGTGTTTAGCAACAAATGTACAAAGTCAATAGATACTTGTTATTAGCAACAAATCTACAAGGTCAATAGATATTGTTATTAGCAACAAATTTACAAGGTCAATAGATACTTGTTATTAGCAACAAATCTACAAGGTCAATAGTTACTTGTTATTAGCAACAAATCTACAAGGTCAATAGAACTTTTATTAGCAACAAATGTACAAAGTCAATAGATACTTGTTATTAGCAACAAATCTACAAGGTCAATAGATACTTGTTATTAGCAACAAATGTACAAAGTCAATAGATACTTGTTATTAGCAACAAATCTACAAGGTCAATAGATACTTGTTTTAGCAACAAATCTACAAGGTCAATAGATACTTGTTATTAGCAACAAATCTACAAGGTCAATATTACTTGTTATAGCAACAAATCTACAAGGTCAATAGATACTTGTTATTAGCAACAAATGTACAAAGTCAATAGATACTTGTTTATTAGCAACAAATCTACAAGGTCAATAGTTACTTGTTATTAGCAACAAATCTACAAGGTCAATAGTTACTTGTTATTAGCAACAAATCTACAAGGTCAATAGTTACTTGTTATTAGCAACAAATCTACAAGGTCAATAGATACTTATTTCTGGCTGTGTCCATTTTAACTCCCATCTTTTTCATCCAAAAGAGTATATACTTGTCTTTAACAAAGATCTACAAGGTCCAGAATTGTGAGTAGCAAGAAATCTATTAGGTCTATACTTGTTATTAGCAACAGACCTACAAGGTCAATACTTGTTATTAGCAACAGACCTACAAGGTCAATACCTGTTATTAGCAACACACCTACAAGGTCAACACTTGTTATTAGCAACAGACCTACAAGTCAACACTTGTTATTAGCAACAGACCTAAAAGGTCAATACTTGTTATTAGCAACAGACCTACAAGGTCAATTGTTAGCAACAGATCTCAGTCACTCAGTGACACATGATAGTTTATAGCAGTCACTCGGTGACACATGATAGTTGATAGCCGTCACTCAGTGACACATGATAGTCTGTAGCAGTCACTCAGTGAACATGATAGTTTTATAGCAGTCATCAGTGACACATGATAGCTTATAGCAGTCACTCAGTGACACATGATAGTTTATAGCAATCACTCAGTGACACATGATAGTTTATAGAAGTCACTCAGTGACACATGATAGTTGATAGCAATCACTCAGTGACACATGATAGCTTATAGCAGTCACTCAGTGACACATGATAGTTGATAGCAATCACTCAGTGGCACATGATAGTTTATAGCAGTCACTCAGTGACACATGATAGTTTATAGCAGTCACTCAGTGACACATGATAGTTTATAGCAGTCACTCAGTGACACATGATAGTTTATAGCAGTCACTCAGTGACACATGATAGTTTATAGCAGTCACTCAGTGACACATGATAGTTATAGCAGTCACTCAGTGACACATGGTAGTTTATAGCAGTCACTCAGTGACACATGATAGCTTATAGCAGTCACTCAGTGACACATGATAGTGTCACTCAGTAACACATAATAGTTGAGCAGTCACTCAGTGACACATGATAGTGTCACTCAGTGACACATGATAGTGATAGCAGTCACTCAGTGACACATGATAGTGTCACTCAGTGAACATGATATATGATAGCAGTCACTCAGTGACACATGATAGTGTCACTCAGTGACACATGATAGTTGATAGCAGTCACTCAGAGACACATAATAGTTGATAGCAGTCACTCAGTGACAAATGACAGTTGATAGCAGTCACTCAGTGACACATGATAGTTTATATCACTCACTCGGACACATGGTAGTTTATAGTAGTCACTCAGTGACATATGATAGCTTATAGCAGTCAGTGACACATGATAGTTTTATAGCAGTCACTCAGTGACACATGATAGTTGATAGCAATCACTCAGTGACACATGATAGTTTATAGCAGTCACTCAGTGACACATGGATAGTTTATAGCAATCACTCAGTGACACATGATAGTTTATAGAAGTCACTCAGTGACACATGATAGTTGATAGCAATCACTCAGTGACACATGATAGCTTATAGCAGTCACTCAGTGACACATGATAGTTGATAGCAATCACTCAGTGGCACATGATAGTTTATAGCAGTCACTCAGTGACACATGATAGTTTATAGCAGTCACACAGTGACACATGATAGTTTATAGCAGTCACACAGTGACACATGATAGTTTATAGCAGTCACTCAGTGACACATGGTAGTTTATAGCAGTCACTCAGTGACACATGATAGTTTATAGCAGTCACTCAGTGACACATGATAGTTTATAGCAGTCACTCAGTGACACATGATAGTTTATAGCAGTCACTCAGTGACACATGATAGTTTTATAGCAGTCACACAGTGACACATGATAGCTTATAGCAGTCACTCAGTGACACATGATAGTGTCACTCAGTAACACATAATAGTTGATAGCAGTCACTCAGTGACATGATATATGATAGCAGTCACTCAGTGAACATGATAGTGTCACTCAGTGACAATGATATTTGATAGCAGTCACTCAGTGACACATGATAGTGTCACTCAGTGACACACGATAGTTGATAGCAGTCACTCAGAGACACATATAGTTGATAGCAGTCACTCAGTGACAAATGACAGTTGATAGCAGTCACTCAGTGACACATGATAGTTTATATCACTCACTCAGTGACACATGGTAGTTTATAGTAGTCACTCAGTGACATATGATAGCTTATAGCAGTCAGTGACACATGATAGTTTATAGCAGTCACTCAGTGACACATGATAGCTTATAGCAGTCAGTGACACATGATAGTTTATAGCAGTCACTCAGTGACACATGATAGTTTATAGCAGTCACTCAGTGACACATGATAGTTTATAGCAGTCACTCAGTGACACATGATGGTTTATAGCAGTCACTCAGTGACACATGATAGTTTATAGCAGTCACTCAGTGATTCATGATGGTTTATAGCAGTCACTCAGTGACATATGATAGCTTATAGCAGTCAGTGACATATTAGTTTATAGCAGTCACTCAGTGACACATGATAGTTTATAGCAGTCACTCAGTGACACATGGTAGTTTATAGCAGTCACTCAGTGACACATGGTAGTTTATAGCAGTCACTCAGTGACACATGGTAGTTTATAGCAGTCACTCAGTGACACATGATAGTTTATAGCAGTCACTCAGTGACACATGATAGTTTATAGCAGTCACTCAGGGACACATGATAGTTTATAGCAGTCACTCAGTGACACATGATGGTTTATAGCAGTCACTCAGTGATTCATGATAGTTTATAGCAGTCACTCAGCCACTGACTCCGTGATATGTTGATTGAGGCCACTCTGGACACAGATTGCACATTGCCAGCTGACTCAATGGCACACATGAGGATGTTGGCAGCTGTCACTGTGACTCCATGACACATGAGAATGTTGGCAGATGTCACTGACTTAAAGGCACATATGAGGTGGTTAGCAGCTGTCACTGACTCCGTGACACATGTTGACTGTGGTCATCCCAGACACTGCCGCATGTGGCCACCAAAAGTCGTGTTCACAAAACGTGGCACCAGTTGGGTGCAGGTCCGTTGAGAGAAGTTCAGGCCATGCACATGTCGGCTACAGGAAGATGCAACAACGCATGCGCAGTTGCACACAGACATCAGGTCGGCTGAAGGTAAACGCGCCAACCAGAAATAGACACTTAGGCCATTTTGACTAGCCAGCAAGACGAAAAGCTGGCTATCTCGCCCAGTCAACGGGGAACTCCCTCCTGCCTTGTCAGCAACGATTTACTAGGATGAAAATAGACGTTGCTACACACACAGCGTGGCGGTTCTACTCATTCCTAATACTAGCAGCGGACAGCACGTCGACTCACATGCGCATTCCTTCAACCTGAATCTTCTGCTGGTGAACATTCTCGAACAAAGGTAGCGAGGCGGTTTGTTCTCTCTACTTCTGATCCATTCTTCTCCTTTGACAACTGACTGATGTTGAGGCGTGCCCAATCATCTTGTGCCATTTCATTTCTTTCAAGAAGCTCCCGGGCAGTGGTGTTGGGCTGGACATGATGTCTGGTGATGATCACGACAAGATATCTGTTGTTGGTCGCGACGTAATGTCTGGTGATGGTCACGACATGATGTCTGGTGATGGTCACGACAAGATGTCTGGTGATGGTCACGACAAGATATCTGTTGTTGGTCACGACATGATGTCTGGTGATGGTCACGACATGATGTCTGGTGATGGTCACGACAAGATGTCTGGTGATGGTCACGACAAGATATCTGTTGTTGGTCGCGACGTAATGTCTGGAGCATGTCGCGATGACGTCTAGCGTTGGTCGCGACATGACGTCTAAGCGTTGGTCAGGACGTGACGTCTAGCGTTGTTCGCGACGTGACGTCTAGCGTTGTTAGCGACGTGATGTCTAGTGTTGATCTTTTCAAATGCGCTACCCTGACTCTGGATATAAGGCAGTTAACGAGAGCCTTGAAGTAACTCAGGCGATATATGTCCAGGAACAGAAACGTAAAGCCACTTTCCTTGGCATCAGCACCGACGCCACCCAGTGTAGATCTATGCCTGTCTCAACAATACCAGCGCGCCACAATCCACTTCATGGCAGGCATCCAAGAAATCGAGGGCTGCTAGGGCCGACATTTTTAAAAAAAAATAAAGATTTGTACACGTCGCCGATGTCTCACATCATGATGTCCCTACCGATTTGTGATGTCTGGTGTCTGTCACGATGTCCTTACCGAGTTGTGATGTCTGGTGTCACATAAAGATGTCCATACCGAGTTGTGATGTCTGGTGTCACATAACGATGTACATACAGATTTGTGATGTCTGGTGTCACATAACGATGTACATACAGATTTGTGATGTCTGGTGTCACATATCGATGTACATACCGAGTTGTGATGTCTGGTGTCACATAACGATGTACATACCGATTTGTGATGTCTGGTGTCACATTACGATGTACATACCGATTTGTGATGTCTGGTGTCTGTCACGATGTCCTTACCGAGTTGTGATGTCTGGTGTCTGTCACGATGTCCTTACCGAGTTGTGATGTCTGGTGTCACATAACGATGTCCATACCGAGTTGTGATGTCTGGTGTCACATAACGATGTACATACCGAGCTATGATGTTTGGTGTCACATAACGATGTACATACCGAGTTGTGATGTCTGGTGTCACATAACGATGTACATACAGAGTTGTGATGTCTGGTGTCACATAACGATGTACATACAGAGTTGTGATGTCTGGTGTCACATAACGATGTCCATACCGAGTTGTGATGTATGGTGTCACATAACGATGAATATACCGAATTGTGATGTTTGGTGTCACATAACGATGTACATACCGAGTTGTGATGTATGGTGTCACATAACGATGTACATACCGAGTTGTGATGTCTGGTGTCACATAACGATGTACATACCGAGTTGTGAGGTTTCTACAATAATGGTTGTCATTATCTCTGAAAGAGGTTTGTTATAGTGTGATAGTACAAAGATAGTAGCCCTATTATAGTGTGATAGTACAAAGATAGTAGCCCTATTATGGTGTGATAGTACAAAGATAGTAGCCCTATTATAGTGTGATAGTACAAAGATAGTAGCCCTATTATAGTGTGATAGTACAAAGATAGTAGCCCTGTTATAGTGTGATAGTACAATGATAGTAGCACTATTATAATGTTATAGTACAAAGATAGTAGCCCTATTATAGTGTGATAGTACAAAGATAGTAGCCCTGCTAGAGTGTGATGGTACACAGATAGTAGCCATATTATAGTGTGATGGTACAAAGATAGTAGCCATATTATAGTGTGATAGTACAAAGATAGTAGCCCTGTTATAGTGTGATAGTATAAAGATAGTAGCCCTATTATAGTGTGATAGTACAAAGATAGTAGCCATATTATAGTGTGATGGTACAAAGATAGTAGCCCTATTATAGTGTGATAGTACAAAGATAGTAGCCCTGTTATAGTGTGATAGTACAAAGATAGTAGCCCTGTTATAGTGTGATAGTACAAAGATAGTAGCCCGGTTATAGTGTGATAGTACAAAGATAGTAGCCCTATTAAAGTGTGATAGCACAAAGATAGTAGCCCTATTATAGTGTGATAGTACAAAGATAGTAGCTCTATTATAGTGTGATAGTACAAAGATAGTAGCTCTATTATAGTATGATAGTACAAAGATAGTAGCTCTATTATAGTATGATAGTTAAATGATAGTAGCCATATTATAATGTGATAGTACAAAGATAGTAGCCCGGTTATAGTGTGATAGTACAAAGATAGTAGCTCTATTATAGTGTGATAGCACAAAGATAGTAGCTCTATTATAGTGTGATAGTACAAAGATAGTAGCCCTATTATAGTGTGATAGTACAAAGATAGTAGCTCTATTATAGTGTGATAGTACAAAGATAGTAGCTCTATTATAGTGTGATAGTACAAAGATAGTAGCCCTGTTATAGTGTGATAGTACAAAGATAGTAGCTCTATTATAGTGTGATAGCACAAAGATAGTAGCCCTATTATAGTGTGATAGTACAAAGATAGTAGCTCTATTATAGTATGATAGTTAAATGATAGTAGCCATATTATAATGTGATAGTACAAAGACAGTAGCCATATTACAGTATGATAGAAGAAAGATAGTAGCCATAAAAGTTTCCCCACTCCCTAGACAACAAATATGTGGAGTTCTGTTGTTTACATTCTTCCACACTTGACGTATCCACATAGGTGCCCCACCCTCTGAACAAAATGTCACAAGTCATTGGCCTATTCTGGACCATGATTACTGAATAGATATTTCTTATTGGCTGATGGCGTCAGCTGGGCACCCACGTGCCCACTAGCCTAGCGCGGGCCAAAATAGTTCACGTGCGTCACTTGCCGCCATTCTTTGACCTCATTTTAGTAGTTTGTTGACAACAGCTTTTGTTTTTTCTTCAAAGCTTGCACGTTGAGATAGGTGCTACAGCTAGTCACATACACTCTATGTACATATTAGTGTCATTACTTACTCATTAGGTTACATAGGCATTCTGTAACATGTACAGCAAGTTACACAGATTGTTAGTAAAAGCAGACTCACAGTAACAAAGGCACATGCTGGACTGGAGCAAGGAATAAAAGCTCCCCCCCCCCTCCCTACCCCAAGCTTGCAACAAGCAGACCTCCAGACTGACCAGTGAGCGGCCACCAGAACAGCTCTGTGCAAACACTGATGGTCCACAGAATACGTACTTGACAGTGCAGTTTTTCGCTTTAATCCCAGTGGACCTTTCTCTCGGCGACCCACCAGAGGACTGTGTGTAATCATGGCTCGCCGGACATCCTTTTTCTGCTTGAGAGCAGACCGCAGCTTTAGAATGTTCGACTCGGATGCTGAAAAACCAGAAATGTTTCTGTTTGCTACTTCACAAAATGACGCAACAACAACACACCCAGGTCAGTCTTCTCATAGGACAAACCGTGCATTGGACCATTACCTGAAACTATTCATTCCAGGAAACACAGGCACGCTGCTCTCATTCACTGACTCCTCACAGTTTATTTGAGAGTGTGGTCTCACGGCCGTCAACTCTCACTCACTCTTTAGGCACACACAAACGTGAGATCACAAACACAAGACAGCTGAGATCACAAACACCACACACACACGTGAGATCACAAAAACAAGACAGCTGAGATCACAAACACACACACAAACGTGAGATCACAAACACAAGACAGCTGAGATCACAAACACACACACACACGTGAGATCACAAAACACAAGACAGCTGAGAATACAAACACACACACACACACACGTGAGATCACAAACACAAGACAGCTGAGAATACAAAACCACACACACACACACACACAATGAGATCACAAAACACAAGACAGCTGAGAACACAAAAACACACACACATGTGAGATCACAAACACAAGACAGCTGAGAACACAAACAGCACACACGTGAGATCACAAACACAAGACAGCTGAGAACACAAACATGCACACACGTGAGAACACAAACATGCACACACGTGAGATCACAAACACAAGACAGCTGCGAATACAAACACACAAACACACGTGAGATCACAAACACAAGACAGCTGAGAACACAAAACACACATATGTGAGATCACAAACACAAGACAGCTGAGAACACACACACACACACACGTGAGATCACAAACAAAGACAGCTGAGAACACAAACACACACACGTGAGATCACAAACACAAGACAGCTGAGAACACACACACATACACGTGAACAAACACAAGACAGCTGAGAACACAAACACACACACATGTGAGACACAAACACAAGACAGCTGAGAACACACACACACGTGAGATCACAAACACAAGACAGCTGAGAAACAAACATGCACACACGTGAGATACAAACACAAGACAGCTGAGAACCACAAACATGCACACACGTGAGAACACAAACATGCACACACGTGAGATCACAAACACAAGACAGCTGCGAATACAAACACACAAACACACGTGAGATCACAAACACAAGACAGCTGAGAACACAAACACACACATATGTGAGATCACAAACACAAGACAGCTGAGAACACAAAACACACACATGTGAGATCTCAAAACACAAGACAGCTGAGAACACACACACACGTGAGATCACAAACACAAGACAGCTGAGACCACAAACACACACACATGTGAGATCTCAAACAAAGACAGCTGAGAACACAAACACACACACGTGAGATCACAAACACAAGACAGCGAGAATACAAACACACACACACACACGTGAGACACAAACACAAGACAGCTGAGAACACAAACACACACACACGTGAACAAACACAAGACAGCTCAGACCACAAACACACACACAACACGTGAGTTCACAAACACAAGACAGTGAGACCACACACACACACTCGTGAGATCAAACACAAGACAGCTGAGAAAACAAACACACACACACACTCGTGAAATCACAAACACAAGACAGCTGAGACCACAAACACACACACATGTGAGATCACAAACACAAGACAGCTGAGAACACAAACACACACACAACGTGAGATCACAAACACAAGACAGCTGAGAACACAAAACACACACACGTGAACAAACACAAGACAGCTCAGACCACAAACACACACACACACGTGAGTTCACAACACAAGACACAACCAGCTGAGACCACAAACACACACACACACGTGAAATCACAAACACAAGACAGCTGAGAACACAACACGAAAGACCACAAACACAAGACAGCTGAGAACACAAAAACACACACACACGTGAGATCACAAACACAAGACAGCTGAGAATACAAACACACACTTGAGCTCACATACACGAGACAGCTAAGAACACAAACACACACACGTGAGATCACAAACACAAGACAGCTGAGAACACAAACACACATGTGAGCTCACATACACGAGGCAGCTAAGAACACAAACACACACACATGAGATCACAAACACAAGACAGTTGAGAACACAAACACACATGTGAGATCACAAACACAAGACAGCTGAGACCACAAACACACATGAGAGATCACAAACACAAGACAGCTGAGAACACAAAACACACGTGAGATCACAAAGACAAGACAGCTGAGAACACAAACACACACACACGTGAGATCACAAAGACAAGACAGCTGAGAACACAAACACACTCACACATGAGATCACAAACACAAGACAGCTGAGAACACACACACACGTGAGATCACAAACACAAGACAGCTGAGAACACAAAAGACACACACACACACACGTGAGATCACACACACAAGCCAGCTGAGAACACAAAACACACACACACGTGAGATCACAAACACAAGACAGCTGAGAACACAAACACACACACACATGAGATCACAAACACAAGACAGCTGAGATCACAAACACAAGGACAGCTGAGAACACAAACACACACACGTGAGATCACAAACACAAGACAGCTGAGAACACAAAACACACACACACATGAGATCACAAACACAAGACAGCTGAGAACACAAACACACACTTGTGAGATCAAAACACAAGACAGCTGAGAACACAATCACACACCACACACACACACGTGAGATCACAACACAAGACAGCTGAGAACACAAACACACACACACATGTGAGATCACAAACACAAGACAGCTGAGAACACAAACACACACACATGTGAGATCACAAACACAAGACAGCTGAGACCACAAACACACACACATGTGAGATCACAAACACAAGACAGCTGAGATCACAAACACAAGACAGCTGAGAACACAAACACATACACGTGAGATCACAAACACAAGACAGCTAAGACCACAAACACACACACGCACCTGAGACCACAATTACACACAACTGAGATTACAAACACGCAAAAATGAGATCACAAACACAGCTGAGACAACATTTACTCAAGACACTAAAATTGAAACAATTAATTGAGATCTCACAAGCAACTAAGATCATACATACTCAATTGAGTCCACACAACTGAAAACCAACCTAATCAACTAAGATCACACACACTAAACTGAGTCCACACAACTGAAACCACACCTAAACAACTAAGACCACACACACTCAACTGAGTCCACACAACTGAAACCACACCTAATCAACTAAGACCACACACACTCAACTGAGTCCACACAACTGAAACCACACCTAATCAACTAAGACCACACACACTCAACTGAGTCCACACAACTGAAACCACACCTAATCAACTAAGACCACACATCTAAGAGCAAACAACTGGCACTGCCCATACATAACTAAGACCGCATACAATCACCTGAGACTGTACAACAGAGTCCACAAACAATCAGCAACACACAAATATGAGATCACATACCAGATACTGCTCCCAGATTGAAGACACTGAGCCAACCTATGTCCTGCAGACTACATACAACTGCAGCTAAAAGGCACAATAACAAATCACAATAGAAAGACATCACAACAAATCACAATAGAAAGACATCACAACAAATCACAATAGAAAGACATCACAACAAATCACAATAGAAAGACATCACAACAAATCACAATAGAAAGACATCACAACAAAACACAATAGAAAGACATGACAACAAATCACAATAGAAAGACATGTCAACAAACCACAATAGAAAGACATCACAACAAATCACAATAGAAAGACATCACAACAAATCACAACAGAAAGACATCACAACAAATCACAATAGAAGACATCACAACAAATCACAATAGAAAGACATCACAACAAAACACAATAGAAAGACATGTCAACAAACCACAATAGAAAGACATCACAACAAATCACAATAGAAAGACATCACAACAAATCACAACAGAAAGACATCACAACAAATCACAATAGAAAGACATCACAACAAATCACAATAGAAAGACATCACAACTAAAGGACATCACTACCAATCACAACTAAAGGACATCAAAACAAAACACAACTAAAAGAAATCATAACAAATCACAATTAAAAGACATCACACAAATCATAACTAAAGAACATCATAACAAGTCATAACTAAAGAACATCACAACAAATTACAACTAGATGGGACATCACAACAAATTACAACTAAATGGGACATCACAATGAATCACAACTAAATGGGACATCACAATGAATCACAACTAAATGGGACATCACAATGAATCACAACTAAATGGGACATCACAACAAATTACAACTAAATGGGACATCACAACAAATCACAACTAAATGGGACATCACAATGAATCACAACTAAATGAGACATCACAACAAATTACAACTAAATGGGACATCACAATGAATCACAACTAAATGGGACATCACAACAAATTACAGCTAAATGGAACATCACAATGAATCACAACTAAATGGGACATCACAACAAATTACAAATAAATGGGACATCACAATGAATCACAACTAAATGGGACATCACAACAAATCTCAACTAAGTGGGACATCACAACAAATGACAATTAAATGAGCTATAACAACAAATTACAACTAAATGGGACATCACAACAAATGACAACTAAATGGGACATCACAACAAATGACAACTAAATGAGCTATAACAACAAATTACAACTAAATGGGACATCACAACAAATTACAACTAAATGGGACATCACAACTAAATGGGACATCACATTGAATCACAACTAAATGGGACATCACAACAAATTTCAACTAAATGGGACATCACAACAATTCACAACTAAATAGGACATCACAATGAATCACAACTAAATAGGACATCACAATGAATCACAACTAAATGAGTCATATGATTTCAGGTAGTGAAATCCTGTAGGAGTGACACTGCACCCTTCCTACAACTAACCAGATCAAAAGATGCAAACACCATACCATGACATATCTTCTTTGATAAACACCATACCATGACATATCTTCTTTGATAAACACATACCATGACATATCTTCTTGATAAACACCATACCATGACATATCTTCTTTGATAAACACCATACCATGACAAATCTTCTTGATAAACACCATACCATGACATATCTTCTTGATAAACACCATACCATGACATATCTTCTTTGATAAACACCATACCATGACATATCTTCTTTGATAAACACCATACCATGACAAATCTTCTTTGATAAACACCATACCATGACATATCTTCTTGATAAACACCATACCATGACATATCTTCTTTGATAAACACCATACCATGACATATCTTCTTTGATAAACACCATACCATGACATATCTTCTTTGATAAACACCATACCATGACAAATCTTCTTTGATAAACACCATACCATGACATATCTTCTTTGATAAACACCATACCATGACATATCTTCTTTGATAAACACCATACCATGACATATCTTCTTTGATAAACACCATACCATGACAAATCTTCTTTGATAAACACCATACCATGACATATCTTCTTTGATAAACACCATACCATGATATATCTTCTTTGATAAACACCATACCATGACATATCTTCTTTGATAAACACCATACCATGACATATCTTCTTTGATAAACACCATACCATGACATATCTTCTTTGATAAACACCATACCATGACATATCTTCTTTGATAAACAGCATACCATGACATATCTTCTTTGATAAACACCATACCATGACATTTCTTTGATAAACACAATACTGTGTTGTCTACCTTGATAACACCATACCATGATATGATATGAAGATCCCTAACTGATAAAGATGATATGAAGATAAAGTTTACTAACAGAGTATACGCCCACATTTAGAATACAGATCATCCGCATAGTGCTCAGCATCAAACACCACACTGCAAGAGCTTGATAAAGTACAAAACCAGGCACTTAGGGTCATCACAGGAGCAATGAAATCAGCACCAATATTGGAGATGGAGAAATTGTGGAGGATGCCAGCACTGAGAGAACGGAGGAACACAAATGTGCTGATACAGGCAGAAAAATTGTCATGCATGCCGAGACATCCAATGAAGGACCGATTCCAAAATCTTGCATTGGGACGACTTAAGAGAAGCAGTTTTATCCACCAAGCCAAGCAAATTCCCTGGACAGAGGAATCAGGATTGTCAACAAATATGGACAGAAGTGAAAGGAAAACTTGACAAAGAGGAGCAGAGTAGCATACAGCATAAGACAATCACGGTCAGTTTCTTGGATAAAGAATACACACAAGACCTATGGATTCATGTGTACACAGATGGATCAGCACAGAATGCTGTAAAGAATGGGGGAGCAGGTGCATACATAGAGTACCCAAATAACACTAGGGACATGAATAAAATAGCAACAGGGAAATATTGTCACAATTATGATGCAGAAATACAAGCAATAAAGTTGGCAATAGAAAAACTGCTGAACAGTAATCTTAGTTCACAGCCTGTAGTGTTTTTGACAGATGCAAAATCAGTACTCCAGGCACTATAATCCAGGAAAATTGCCACATCTGCAGACCTTTGACTGAACTCTGCAAGCACCACAGGGTTGCCCTGCATTGGATCCGATCTCACTGGAATACCGGGAAATGAGAGAGCAGATCAGCTGGCAAAAGAAGGTTCAACAGGCACAAAACCAGATGCACCTGTTACATACCATCATAAGAAACAGATAATCAAATCAGTCAGAGGACCACATGCCCCAAATCAGGATGCCTTTCATAATATGAGATGTGGACATCATTATATGCCTCCAAACAGGGCACAATCGACTCCACAGTCACATGTATACAAAATTCAAGATTGGCACCTCAACTACATGTACATGTGGACAGGCGCCCCAGACTGTTGAACACATACTTCAAGACTGCACTGAATATAGTAGACTGAGGAAAATCCATTGGCCCATGGATACAACACTACAGACAAAACTATATGGGCCACTGCAAGAATTACAAATGACAGTAAAATTTATACAGAAAATGACGTTGCAGATATAGACAATACTTCAGGCGATAGATTAGATTAGATTAGATTAGATGAGATGAGATTAATTGATAAGGATGATATGGAGATCCTTAATTGATAGATAATATGAAGATCCCTAATTGATAGATAATATGAAGATCCCTAATTGATAGATAATATGGAGATCCCTAATTGATAGATGATATGGAGATCCCTAAATGATAGACAATATGGAGATCCCTAATTGATATATGACATGGAGATTCCTAATTGATAGGTGATATGGAGATCCCTAATTGATAGATAATATGAAGATCCCTAATTGATAGATAATATGGAGATCCCTAATTGATAGATAATATGGAGATCCCTAATTGATAGATGATATGGAGATCCCTAAATGATAGACAATATGGAGATCCCTAATTGATAGATGATATGGAGATCCCTAATTGATAGACAATATGGAGATCCCTAATTGATAGATGATATGGAGATCCCTAATTGATAGATGATATGGAGATCCCTAATTGATAGATGATATGGAGATTCCTAATTGATAGGTGATATGGAGATCCCTAATTGATAGATAATATGAAGATCCCTAATTGATAGATAATATGGAGATCCCTAATTGATAGATGATATGGAGATCCCTAATTGATAGATGATATGGAGATCCCTAATTGATAGATGATATGGAGATCCCTAATTGATAGACAATATGGAGATCCCTAATTGATAGATGATATGGAGATCCCTCATTGATAGACGATATGGAGATCCCTAATTGATAGACAATATCTATCTATCTATTGACCTTTCGAGCCGTAGCCGACCCATAGGGCATAGACCAAGATACTCCTTCTCTTATCTGAATTTTGTTCTAGCAGTTTTCAATTCTTTTAAAGATATTTTATCAAATCTTGCCATTTGTCTCTGTTCTGTGCAAGCAGCTCTATCTTATTGAGGGAGCCGAATACTGCTGCTCTTGCCTCTCTCATCAATGTTCTTCTCAGTGTCTCCCTGGGTCCCATATGAGAACTTGCTTTGCTATTCGGTTATTATCTCTTCTCATCACATGTCCAACGTATGACCATCGTCTTTTCTTTATTACTGAAGATATTTGTGGTTGATTGGCGATTTCTCTAATTTCCTCATTTGTTTTGAATTCGTTCCATTCTATACCAAGTATTTTCCTTAGACATTTATTTTCGAATGCGTTCAACTTTGTTTCTATATCTCTTATTGTTTTCCAGCTTTCACACGCATACGTAAGGGTTGATAGTACATTTGGTTTGAATAGTCTAAGTTTTGTGTTTGTGCTGATGAGTTTTGATTTCCACAACTTTTCAAGGCTTCTGAAAGACGCTGCTGCTTTAGCTATTCTGATTCTAATTTCTTTATTTGTATCCCCTTCTCGATCAATGTGACTTCCAAGATAGAAAAAGTGATCAATTTCTTCCACTGGTTTGTTTTCCATGTATATTTTGTCATCTGTTGGAATTAAACTTTTCATGACTGTAGTCTTTTCATGATTGACCTCAAGCCCAATTTTGCTGGCTATTGATGATAGTTCATTTGTGTTTTCCTGCATCATTTTTATCTGACTGCTGATGAGAACTATGTCATCAGCAAAGTCGAGGTTCCTCAGATGGTCCCCTTGTATCCATTTGATACCTTTATTACCAGTGCAGCATTTCTTCATTATGAAGTCCATAACAATTCCAAATAACAAGGGCGATAAAATACATCCTTGTTTAACCCCAGTTTCTATTGGAAAACATTCGCTCAGTCCTTCCTCTGTTCGAACTGCACATGTGCAACCATCATACATGTCTTTAATAATATTTATGATTTTTGATGATACGCCATATTGCTTCAGAATTTTCCACAAAGAATCTCTATGAATACTATCAAATGCTTTTTCGAAGTCGATGAAGTTAAGTACAAAAGGTCTTTGCTTTTCAATGTGTTCCTCCAATATAAGTCGTAGAGTAAAAATGTGGTCAAGGCAGCTTCTCCCTTTTCTAAACCCAGCCTGTTCTTCACGCATTATTGTATCTATTGAATCCTTTATTCTATTTAGGATGATTTTGCAGAATAACTTTGAGGCAACTGACAAAAGTGTCACGCCTCTCCAGTTGTTACAATCTCTAAGATTGCCCTTTTTTGGAATCTTAACAATGATTCCTTTTTTCCATTTATGAGGCTTCTTCTCTGTTTTCCAAATGATGTTGAACAATTTTTGGAGATGTATTAGATTATGGCTATCAATTGCCTTGAGGATCTCAGCTGTTAACTTATCCTCTCCAGCAGCCTTGTTATTGGTCATTAGCTTTAAGGTGGTTTCTATTTCACTCAAGGTGAAGTCATCTAAATTTACATCTAATTCTGCTGCTGGTGTTTCAGCTTCAAAATCTATTAAACTGTGGGGTAGTGGACGGTTAAGAATTTCTTTGAAGTGTTCCGCCCAATGGGCTTTTATGTCTGCGCTTGTTGTTAGCATTAATCCAGATTTGTCTAGAATTGGTGTTCCACTGGATGTATAGGTGTTTGTCAGCATCTTTTGTACAGTATAGAGAGTTCTGCTGTATCCTGTAATTGCAGCTGTCTCTGCTTTCTCTGCCAAATTGTCTATATAAGCTCTTGTATCTCTTCTTGCTGAACTTTTCACTTTGTTGTCTAATTCTTTGTATGTTGCTTTTGCCAGAACCTTTCCAAGATCTGTCTTTACATTAGTCATGGCTCTCTTCGCTTCTCTTCTTTCTTTGATGTATTTCCATGTGGTGTCTGAGATCCAAGCTCGTTTTTCCATTTTCTTCAGTCCGGCACTTGCTTCTGCTGCTGTCATTAGTATTTTGCTCTGTGAGTCCCACATTTCATTGATATCTAAGTCTATTTCACAGAGTGCTGTATAACAATTACTTAGCTCTATGTTAAACTTTTCCTTTAAGGCTTCATCTTTCAATTTATGACTATCAATTTTATGTGTTATTGACCTCTTCTGTTGGCTTCTAAAATTTAATCTTATTTTCCCAATGCACAGGTTGTGGTCACTATTAACATCAGCACCTCTGTATGCTCTTACATCTATTAATGATGATCTGAATTGTTGTTTAATACATAGGTGGTCAATTTGATTTGAGGTTCTATCATCAGGAGATATCCATGTTGTTTTGTGAATATTTTTGTGTGGAAATAATGTCCCACCTATAACTAAATTTTCTATTAAACATAATTCTATTAATCTTTCTCCATTCTAACTTGTAGTATCACAGCCTTCTCTCCCCATTACATGTTCCACTCCTGCGTTGTCTTTTCCACTTTGGCATTGAAATCTCCCATTACAATTAAAAGATCGTGTTTGGGTATTTTGTTTATAAGTTTTTGTAGTTGGTTATAAAAATCGTCCTTAACATCATCATCAGCTTCGTTTGTAGACGCATAACTTTGAGCAATTGAGAGTCTTCCATGTTTTGTTTTGTAGCGTGTTCGTATCAGACGGCTATTTATGGGTTCCCATTCTAATAAACTTCTTGCAGCTTTGTATGTCATCATTATGCCTACTCCTTCACTATGTCTGTCATCATTATGCCTACTCCTTCACTATGTCTGTCATAATTATGCCTACTCCTTCACTATGTCTGTCATCATTATGCCTACTCCTTCACTATGTCTGTCATCATTGTGCCTACTCCTTCACTATGTCTGTCATCATTATGCCTACTCCTTCACTATGTCTGTCATCATTATGTCTACTCCTTCACTATGTCTGTCATCATTATGTCTACTCCTTCACTATGTCTGTCATCATTATGCCTACTCCTTCACTATGTCTGTCATCATTATGCCTACTCCTTCACTATGTCTGTCATCATTATGCCTACTCCTTCACTATGTCTGTCATCATTATGCCTACTCCTTCACTATGTCTGTCATCATTATGCCTACTCCTTCACTATGTCTGTCATCATTATGCCTACTCCTTCACTATGTCTGTCATCATTATGCCTACTCCTTCACTATGTCTGTCATCATTATGCCTACTCCTTCACTATGTCTGTCATCATTATGCCTACTCCTTCACTATGTCTGTCATCATTATGCCTACTCCTTCACTATGTCTGTCATCATTATGCCTACTCCTTCACTATGTCTGTCATCATTATGCCTACTCCTTCACTATGTCTGTCATCATTATGCCTACTCCTTCACTATGTCAGTCATCATTATGCCTACTCCTTCACTATGTCTGTCATCATTATGCCTACTCCTTCACTATGTCTGTCATCATTATGTCTACTCCTTCACTATGTCTGTCATCATTATGCCTACTCCTTCACTATGTCTGTCATCATTATGTCTACTCCTTCACTATGTCTGTCATCATTATGTCTACTCCTTCGCTATGTCTGTCATCATTATGCCTACTCCTTCACTATGTCTGTCATCATTATGCCTACTCCTTCACTATGTCTGTCATCATTATGTCTACTCCTTCACTATGTCTGTCATCATTGTGCCTACTCCTTCACTATGTCTGTCATCATTATGCCTACTCCACCACTATATCTGTCATCATTATGCCTACTCCTTCACGGTGTTTCCCATCTTCCCTTCCAGAAAAAACTACTATTTTATTATCAATAGATCTCCTACCTGTTCCAAGCCAGCGCATTTCGCTTAATCTTAAAATATCTAGATCGTATCTATCCATCTCGCTCGCGACCTGTGCATGTTTCGTCGACGCGGCTATTGTATGTACATTCCAGAATCCTATTTTTGTTGTTGTTTTAGGGCCGAAAAAACTATCACTACTATCTACTGCTAATTTACACATTCTGTATCAGGTCTACGTTTTATTAACAACATCGTTTTTACGATAGCGGCTTGTTAAACCTCTGATCAACGGTTCTATACCAAGCCGGAGAAAAATAATTCCTTCATTTTGGAAACACCCGGTGTGATAGACAATATGGAGATCCCTAATTGATAGATGATATGGAGATATCATCTCAAACCATATGGTGCTGACTTACTTGATAAAAACCATTTTAGATCATTCAGAAACAAGTTTTGTCACACAAGATAATGTCATAAACAACACACTGCCCAACGGTCACACAAGATAATATCATAAACAACACACTGCCACACAAAATAATATCATAAAAAACACACTGCCACACAAGATAATGTCATAAACAACACACTGCCACACAAGATAATGTCATAAACAAAACACTGCCACACAAGATAATGTCATGAACAACACACTGTCACACAAGATAATGTCATAAACAACACACTGCCACACAAGATAATGTCATAAATAATACACTGCCCAACGGTCACACAAGATAATGTCACAAACAACACACTGCCACACTATCACACAAGATAATGTCATAAACAACACACTGCCACACAAGATAATGTCATAAACAACACACTGTCACACAAGATAATGTCATAAACAACACACTGCCACACAAGATAATGTCATAAATAACACACTGCCCAACGGTCACACAAGATAATGTCACAAACAACACACTGCCACACTATCACACAAGATAATGTCATAAACAACACACTGCCACACAAGATAATATCATAAACAACACACTGCCCAATGGTTACACAAGATAATATCATAAACAACACACTGCCCAACGGTCACACAAGATAATGTCATAAACAACACACTGCCCAACGGTCACACAAGATAATGTCATAAACAACACACTGCCACACTATCACACAAGATAATGTCATAAACAACACACTGCCACACAAGATAATATCATAAACAACACACTGCCCAACGGTCACACAAGATAATATCATAAACAACACACTGCCCAACGGTCACACAAGATAATGTCATAAACAACACACTGCCACACAAGATAATATCATAAACAACACACTGCCCAACAGTCACACAAGATAATGTCATAAACAACACACTGCCCAACAGTCACACAAGATAATATCATAAACAAAACACTGCCACACAAGATAATATAAACAACACACTGCCACACAAGATAATATAAACAACACACTGCCACACAAGATAATATAAACAACACACTGCCATACAAGATAATATAAACAACACACTGCCACACAAGATAATATAAACAACACACTGCCACACAAGATAATATAAACAACACACTGCCACATTGTCACTCAAGATAATATTATAAACAACACACTGTCACATTGTGTCACTCAAGATAATATTATAAACAACACACTGCCACATTGTCACTCAAGATAATATTATAAACAACACTGCCGCATTTCATACAAAACGGTGTCACACACAGATCACAAACTCTTAGCACTCATACACAATAGATGCCACGCACGCGCGCGCACATGTACGCACGCACACACACACACAAACAAACATACAAAAAACATTGCACATACAACACACAAAATGTCACAACACAAACTTTGCACTCATTATGGAATACAACAAAAGTGATGCTACAAACACAGGCCAAATACAAAAGATAAGCCAACCAATGATGTGCAGAGAAAGAACTACAAACAAACAGATTGGCTCAAGATAAACAGAGCATTCCATCCATATGAGTGCTTTAAGTTCAGTTTGGTGACAATACAATCACCTCCCTTAGTGTCATATGAATCCAAACTCTCATATATATGTGGACTCTGGCCAGTGAATTAGAGAAGAGTGAAACAAATCAAATCTTGTATTTTGAAAGTCCCTTAGATAATAGATCACAGAGATGTTTGATACAAGATGTCTCTAACAGCTGGTTAAATAGATCACAGAGATGTTTGATACAGATGCCTCTAACAGCTGGTTAAATAGATCACAGAGATGCTTGATACAAGATGTCTCTAACAGCTGGTTAAATAGATCACAGAGATGTTTGATACAAGATGCCTCTAACAGCTGGTTAAATAGATCACAGAGATGCTTGATACAAGATGTCTTTAACAGTTGGTTAAATAGATCACAGAGATGTTTGATACAAGATGTCTCTAACAGCTGGTTAAATAGAACACAGAGATGTTTGATACAAGATGTCTTTAACAGCTGGTTAAATAGAACACAGAGATGTTTGATACAAGATGTCTCTAACAGCTGGTTAAATAGATCACAGAGATGTTTGACACAAGATGTCTCTAACAGCTGTTAAATAGAACACAGAGATGTTTGATACAAGATGTCTCTAACAGTTGGTTAAATAGGACACAGAGATGTTTGATACAAGATGTCTCTAACAGCTGGTTAAATAGATCACAGAGATGTTTGATACAATATGCCTCTAACAGCTGGTTAAATAGATCACATAGATGTTTGATACAAGATGTCTCTAACAGCTGGTTAAATAGATCACAGAGATGTTTGATACAAGATGTCTCTAACAGCTGGTTAAATAGATCACAGAGATGTTTGATACAAGATGTCTCTAACAGCTGGTTAAATAGATCACAGAGATGTTTGATACAAGATGTCTCTAACAGTTGGTTAAATAGATCACAGAGATGTTTGATACAAGATGTCTCTAACAGTTGGTTAAATAGATCACAGAGATGTTTGATACAAGATGTCTCTAAAAGCTGGTTAAATAGATCACAGAGATGTTTGATACAAGATGTCTCTAACAGCTGGTTAAATAGATCACAGAGATGTTTGATACAAGATGTCTCTAACAGCTGGTTAAATAGATCACAGAGATGTTTGATACAAGATGTCTCTAACAGCTGGTTAAATAGATCACAGAGATGTTTGATACAAGATGTCTCTAACAGCTGGTTAAATAGATCACAGAGATGTTTGATACAAGATGTCTCTAACAGCTGGTTAAATAGATCACAGAGATGTTTGATACAAGATGTCCCTAACAGCTGGTTAAATAGATCACAGAGATGTTTGATACAAGATGTCTCTAACAGCTGGTTAAATAGATCACAATGATGACTGATGTAATAAAATCTTTTAGCTGAAGAAAGTGACAACATAGACTATTTATGAAAAGAAGTTGTATAGCTGGCTGGCTAAACAGATCACTGAGCTCATGGATGTCAGTGTGTGCTGGACACAAAGGTGCTTGACATGTACAAAATAGACAAGTCATTATGGACAGGATGTTGAGTATCCAGAAACAGCAGCCAGTGACATCACACAACCATGTCACAAGCTGACCAAAGCCAAGGGTTAGTAGTCAAGTCATAGAATTCAATCATTCATCAAATGTGCAACAACAAGGTGCCAGTGCATGCAGCACATCCAAGTATTAGTATCAGGGAGGAGGCCCCCCCAACCCCCACTCTTTCTTCAAGATCAATTGGATGAAAATTATCCTCCTACCTGTTTTGCGCAAGGGGAAATCATCCTCATATTTGGCCATCAGGTGGTGAGCATAGGGAGGCGACAGGTTTAGTGGTGGCGACCCCTGGTCAAGTGAGCCTTGATTGGGTACCCTAGAACAAGCAGCAGCAATTTGGTTTCAAAATATTCATCCCCATACATACCTTCAAAATATTCATCCCATACATACCTTCATAATATTCATCCCCATACATACCTTCAAAATATTCATCCCCATACATACCTTCATAATATTCATCCCCATACATACCTTCAAAATATTCATCCCCATACATACCTTCATAAGCTCATCTTTCCTTTCATCACATTCACCTGTCAACAGTCATAAGCACAAATCCATTTGCCTTCATCAGATCCACTATGGTCAATATTCAAATCCATAATGCACTTCCCTTCACAGCTTCATAATAAATACACACTAGATTACTGTAGAAATTCACTTGTGTTGATAAATTTTACTTAGAATTTCACTTCCATTCATCATCTTCATTTTACTAAAAAAAGAAAACCACTTTCACTCATCATCTTCATTTTACTAAAAAAAGAAAACCACTTTCACTCATCATCTTCATTTTACTAAAAAAAGAAAACCACTTTCACTCATCATCTTCATTTTACTAAAAAAAGAAAACCACTTTCACTCATCATCTTCATTTTTATTATCATCATGTGCCATACCGGTTGGCGTAGGCGATCATGTCCTTCCGCAATCTTCTATCAACAGTACATCGTATCAGTTCTGTTGTTGACTGTTTTCCATGCCATGACACCAAGCTATCTAGTATTTTCTTTCTTTGTCGTCCGCGATCTCTCTTTTCTTCTATTTTGCCAGTTGTAACCAAGTATTTCAACTTTCCTCTTCTCATGATGTGCCCGAAAAACGTTGATTGTTTGTTTTTGATGTTTTTTTAAGAGCTCCCTTTTTGTGTTGGCCTCTGAGAATTTCTTCATTGGTCTTTTTATCTGTCCAGGGAACTTGCAACATTGTTCTGAGAAATCCCATCTCTGGTCTCTAATTGCCTTTTCATTTGTTTGTCTACTGTCCATGATTCGCTTCCATAGGTCAGAATTGGTTCTATATAGCACAGATGAACTCTCTTTCTTACTTCTATTGACATAGATTTGTTGCATAAGATAGTTTTCATTTTCTGAAATGCTATTTTGGCCTGAGCTATTCTGCTTTTTATTTCTGTGGTGCATCTCCCATCTGATGTAATTATTGTGCCCAAGTATTTCAAACATTGCACTTGTTTCAGATTTGTCTCGTTTATTTTTATGCTGCATGATGGTGATGATTGTTTCTTCGATATAACCATTACTTATGTTTTCTTACTATTCAGACTGAAACCTTTGTTGTTGCTTTCTTTTACTATTATGTCTATCATTTCTTGTAGTTCATTCTCTGCCTCTGCTATTAAGACTGTGTCATGAGCATATATCAAATTATTTATATTGTCACCGTTGACTTCAATTCCTTTTTTGTCTACTATTGATCTCATAATATGTTAGCTGTAAAGTGAAAACAAATCCGGCGACAGAACACAGCCTTGTCTGTTTTTATTATAAAAGAATAAAAAAAACACTTTAATATGCTAAAAAAAATCACTTCTACTTATGAACTCAACTCTTGGAATATAAACCCAACTTCTGGACTAGACAGTTGCTGCACTACATTTAGCTCATTTAATGGACTGTGAATTCAACTCTTGGGATGGAGACTGGGTGATCTAGAGGTCAAATGTCAGACGAGGTTCTGTCAAAATTAATAGGAAAAACTGACCTGAAAATCTCAAATAAAAAAAATGTAAACTGCAACAATAAAAAATGTGAGAGAATTTGTATGTTGACTGCCAGTGTGACTATTGTACAAAAGTGATATTCATGCAGAAATCAGTCCCTTGGCATTTGGTTGGATGTTGATGTACACAAATAACTTCTGGAATAAAGGACTAGATAGCTGACAGAGTCTGGCTTTATTTATGGTCAAGGACATCAAAGTTTGCCCATGTCAGTCTGAAAGTCTACTTTTATGCTCGACAGTTTAATTGTCTGCAAGTTTAGTTTGGTACTTGCTCATTGTTGTGATTGCTTGTTCCAGCAAATATAATGTTGTGTCAGCAGGCTTTTCTTGTAGTAGATATAGTTTAGTACCAGACAAATCTCCATTTGTGAGACTAGTTTGATGAATGTTGAGATGACCATGGACAGCTAAGATGAGTAACGAAGATGGTCCGAAAGCAGCTTTCCAAAAAATGAGAAAGATACTGTGCAATCCATTTTTTTACAATAGAAACAAGAAAAAGAGTTTTTAAATGTTATGTAGAGCCAGTCTTAACATATGGAAGTGAATCATGGACAACATAACAACAGACAAGAAAATCACTGGAGACCATAGAAATGTGGTTTTATAGAAGAATGTTGAGAATACCATGAACAGCTAAGAAGAGTATTGAAAATGTTCTGAAAGAGGAAAAGCAAAAAAAGAGCTAATTTCCAATATTAGGAAGAAACAATCATCATTTTTTTTAGAAGGGAACAGCTGGAATATATTGTGACAAGTGGGAAAATTGAGGGACAAAGAGATAGAGGGAAGCAAAGAGAAAGATACCAGACAGCTTAAGAGAATGGCTTGGCAGAAGGTCAACAATAGAAATAATAAATAACTGTCGAGATCGAAAGTTGTGGAGAAACATGATCACCTACGCCAGCAAGCTTGGCACATGATGATGATGATGATGATGTCAAAAACATGATATGAGTGACATTGAATTTTGCTTGTAAAGCACAAGAGTCCTGAATAAGCAGGCACTCACCAGTGGGGTCTGAACTGTGGGGGAGAGTTGTTGAGGTCTTTGCTGACAGCTTCTCTGTGTTTCTTGGTCAAGACAAACTCTTGTAGTTTTAACTTCACTGCAGATGAGGCTATTGCACCTGTTGATATAAGCAGAAATAGCTGCTGAACCAACAACTCTCTCTTTCATCAGCAGCTGCTCGAGTACAATCACATGCCACCCACAAGTCAAGTCACTCTAAACAAAGTGAAGAACAATTCCCCAAAGAACATTCTAACAGTCACTCTAAACAAAGTGAAGAACAATTCCCCAAAGAACATTCTGACAGTCAAAGTCGAAAGAAGCATGGCTAAAACAGAGATACAAAGAGATTATAATACAGCAAAAAGGAGATGTCAAAGCTATATACAATCAAATTGAAGAATTAACAGGGGAAAAAACTGGATGTTTAAGATCAAAGGAAGGAGAACTGTTGATTGAACAAGAAAGTATAAGGGAGCGATGTACAGAATACATTAAAGATCTTTATAATGATGAACGAACATAAGTAAATATTAAAGATAATGGAGATGGACCAGAAATACTCAAAGAAGAAGTGCAACACACGTTGAGCAATATGAAAGCAAGAAAAGCTCCTAGACCAGATAATATAACTAAAGAAGAGATTGAAGCCATGGGTGATTTTGGAATAGAAATAATTACAAAAATATTGAATGTTATCTACAACAGGGGATATATACCAGACGACATGCTCAAATCAATATTCATTGCCCTACCAAAGAAATCTGATGTGATTGAATGCGATGATCATCGCACAATAAGCCTTATGAGTCATATGACTAAGATATTACTAAGAATCATCATGCGAAGAGTGCAAAACAAAATCAGTCCAGAAATTAGTGATGAACAGTGTGGTTTTGTTAGAGATAAAGGAACAAGCAATGCCATTTATATCATAAGATCTTTAGTAGAAAAAACCATACAGGTGAAAACAGACCTATACCTATGTTTCACAGATTACACTAAAGCATTTGACAAAGTAAAGCACCAAGAAATAATCAACATTTTAGAAAGCATAAACGTAGACAGCAAAGATCTAAGAATAATAAAGAATATGTACTGGCAACAAACAGCGGTCATAAGAACTGAAAACTAATTGGGAATGTTTCAACAAATAAAACAGGGTGTTAGACAAGGTTGTGTGCTGTCACCAGATTTGTTTAATATTTATAGTGAGATCATTTTAAGATCCATAAGGGCATGCCTGGAATAACAATTGGAGGTCATAATATAAATAATCTAAGGTATGGTGATGATACAGTCTTAATCGCTAAGAGTGAAAATGAGTTACAAGAAATGTTGTTGGACATTATAGTTTTTAAAAAATGCAAAAATAAAGACTCAACCTTAATAGCAAAAAGTCAGATGTAATGGTAACAACAAAGAAAAAGACATCACCACAGTGCACAATAAAGACAAGTGGAACAATATTAAAACAAGTAAATGAATTTAAATATTTGGGAACTTTGTTAACCTCAGACGGAAGATGTACAAAAGAGGTGAGATGCAGAATGGGTCAGGGCAAAAACAGCTTTCCAAAAAATTAGGAAGATACTATGCAATCCATTTTTGACAATAGAAACAAGAAAAAGAGTTCTTAAATGTTACATAGAGCCAGTCTTAACATATGGATGCGAATCATGGACAATAAGACAACAGACAAGAAAATCACTGGAGGCTGTAGAAATGTGGTTTTACAGAACAATGTTGAGAATACCATGGACAGCTAAGAAGAGTAATTAAAATGTTCTGAAAGAGGCCAAAGCAAAAAGAGAGCTAATATCCAATATTAGGAAGAAATCATCATTTTTTGGCCATGCAATGAGAAGAGAACAGCTGGAATATATTGTAACAATTGGGAAAATTGAGGGACGAAGAGATAGAGGGAAGCAAAGAGAAAAAATACCAGACAGCTTAAGAGAATGGCTTGGCAGAAGGTCAACAACATAAATGATAAATAACTGTCGAGATCGAAAGTTGCGGAGAAACGTGATCACCTACGCCAGCAGTACAGTACTTGATGATGACTTATACTTTTACATTTCTACATTTCACCTATCCTCCAACATGTAACACATCTCTCTCTCTCTCTCTCGTATCACCATCTCATCTCTTTTCCCTCTGTCCACTTCTCCTTCACATACCAGTCCTTATCGTCCTAGATGTAGTAGTATTTATCTGTGTCTCATCGTTTGTTATCGTTGTCCTCGTTCCCTGAAGAAGGCAACATGTGGGCCAAGAAGTCCATATTTTGTTGTGTTCATTTGTTGTCAAGCTGTCATCATAGCTTGTCGGAGTCTATGTTACAGCCCACTACTGGCTCCCAACTGAATGAGAAATTGGAAGTAATAAACATGGACTTAGTGTCTGACTTGAGTGTTTCCTGTGAAGTGTGTTCCTCTCTCCACTTCTGAATGCAAATATCCTCACATAACATGGCCAAGACTCCAGGACACTGAAGGGACAAGGTAGCCAGGTGTTGGCACCATAACTAGTCAAATGTGTCCATACAACAGGCCAAGTACATGTTTGTCAGGAGAGAGAAGAATGAGACAATGGTTGGGAGAGAAGGAGAGATGAGTAATGTGTGTGTGTGCATGAAAGAGTCAGAGAATGAGAGATGAGTAGTGTGTGTGTGTGAAAGAGTGAGAGAATGAGTGATGAGCATGTGTGTGTGAGAGAATGAGTGATGAAGCTAGAGAAAATATGTGTGTGGAAGTTCTCACTTTCTTCCTCTTTGGTCTTGTTCTTGATCTGCTGTAACCTCTCCTGCTCAAACAGCTCCTTCTCCAGTCTCTGTTGCTCCAATTTCTTCTGCTGCTGTTGTTGTTCAAGGAACACCTGTCAACATTTCATCAATAAATCGTGATCTTTCAAGACAACACAAAATGTTATATAAAACAGTGATCTTTCAAGACAACACAAAATGTTATATAAAACAGTGATCTTTCAAGACAACACAAAATGTTATATAAAACAGTGATCTTTCAAGACAACACAAAATGTTATATAAAACAGTGATCTTTCAAGACAACACAAAATGTTATATAAAACAGTGATCTATCAAGACAACACAAAATGTTATATAAAACAGTGATCTATCAAGACAACACAAAATGTTATATAAAACAGTGATCTATCAAGACAACACAAAATGTTATATAAAACAGTGATCTTTCAAGACAACACAAAATGTTATATAAAACATTGATCTATCAAGACAACACAAAATGTTATATAAAACATTGATCTTTCAAGACAACACAAAATGTTATATAAAACAGTGATCTATCAAGACAACACAAAATGTTATATAAAACAGTGATCTATCAAGACAACACAAAATGTCATATAAAACAGTGATCTATCAAGACAACACAAAATGTCATATAAAACAGTGATCTTTCAAGACAACACAAAATGTCATATAAAACAGTGATCTATCAAGACAACACAAAATGTTATATAAAACAGTGATCTTTCAAGACAACACAAAATGTTATATAAAACAGTGATCTTTCAAGACAACACAAAATGTTATATAAAACAGTGATCTATCAAGACAACACAAAATGTTATATAAAACAGTGATCTATCAAGACAACACAAAATGTCATATAAAACAGTGATCTATCAAGACAACACAAAATGTTATATAAAACAGTGATCTATCAAGACAACACAAAATGTCATATAAAACAGTGATCTATCAAGACAACACAAAATGTTATATAAAACAGTGATCTTTCAAGACAACACAAAATGTTATATAAAACAGTGATCTTTCAAGACAACACAAAATGTTATATAAAACATTGATCTATCAAGACAACACAAAATGTTATATAAAACAGTGATCTATCAAGACAACACAAAATGTCATATAAAACAGTGATCTATCAAGACAACACAAAATGTTATATAAAACAGTGATCTATCAAGACAACACAAAATGTTATATAAAACAGTGATCTATCAAGACAACACAAAATGTTATATAAAACATTGATCTATCAAGACAACACAAAATGTTATATAAAACAGTGATCTATCAAGACAACACAAAATGTTATATAAAACAGTGATCTATCAAGACAACACAAAATGTTATATAAAACAGTGATCTATCAAGACAACACAAAATGTCATATAAAACAGTGATCTATCAAGACAACACAAAATGTTATATAAAACAGTGATCTATCAAGACAACACAAAATGTTATATAAAACAGTGATCTATCAAGACAACACAAAATGTCATATAAAACAGTGATCTATCAAGACAACACAAAATGTTATATAAAACAGTGATCTATCAAGACAACACAAAATGTTATATAAAACAGTGATCTATCAAGACAACACAAAATGTTATATAAAACAGTGATCTATCAAGACAACACAAAATGTCATATAAAACATTGATCTATCAAGACAACACAAAATGTCATATAAAACAGTGATCTATCAAGACAACACAAAATGTTATATAAAACATTGATCTATCAAGACAACACAAAATGTCATATAAAACAGTGATCTATCAAGACAACACAAAATGTCATATAAAACATTGATCTATCAAGACAACACAAAATGTCATATA
Source organism: Megaustenia siamemsis (assembly GCA_032433765.1). NCBI lineage: Eukaryota > Metazoa > Mollusca > Gastropoda > Stylommatophora > Ariophantidae > Megaustenia > Megaustenia siamemsis. Next base: position 1,320,131 of record JAVIAB010000051.1, on the reverse strand, counting down.
AAACAGTGATCTATCAAGACAACACAAAATGTCATATAAAACAGTGATCTATCAAGACAACACAAAATGTCATATAAAACAGTGATCTATCAAGACAACACAAAATGTTATATAAAACATTGATCTATCAAGACAACACAAAATGTCATATAAAACAGTGATCTATCAAGACAACACAAAATGTCATATAAAACAGTGATCTATCAAGACAACACAAAATATCATATAAAACAGTGATCTATCAAGACAACACAAAATGTCATATAAAACAGTGATCTATCAAGACAACACAAAATGTTATATAAAACATTGATCTATCAAGACAACACAAAATGTCATATAAAACAGTGATCTATCAAGACAACACAAAATGTCATATAAAACAGTGATCTATCAAGACAACACAAAATGTTATATAAAACATTGATCTATCAAGACAACACAAAATGTTATATAAAACATTGATCTATCAAGACAACACAAAATGTCATATAAAACAGTGATCTATCAAGACAACACAAAATGTTATATAAAACATTGATCTATCAAGACAACACAAAATGTCATATAAAACAGTGATCTATCAAGACAACACAAAATGTCATATAAAACAGTGATCTATCAAGACAACACAAAATGTCATATAAAACAGTGATCTATCAAGACAACACAAAATGTCATATAAAACAGTGATCTTTCAAGACAACACAAAATGTCATATAAAACAGTGATCTATCAAGACAACACAAAATGTCATATAAAACAGTGATCTATCAAGACAACACAAAATGTCATATAAAACAGTGATCTATCAAGACAACACAAAATGTTATATAAAACATTGATCTATCAAGACAACACAAAATGTTATATAAAACATTGATCTATCAAGACAACACAAAATGTTATATAAAACAGTGATCTATCAAGACAACACAAAATATCATATAAAACAGTGATCTATCAAGACAACACAAAATGTCATATAAAACAGTGATCTATCAAGACAACACAAAATGTCATATAAAACAGTGATCTATCAAGACAACACAAAATGTCATATAAAACAGTGATCTATCAAGACAACACAAAATGTCATATAAAACAGTGATCTATCAAGACAACACAAAATGTCATATAAAACAGTGATCTATCAAGACAACACAAAATGTCATATAAAACAGTGATCTATCAAGACAACACAAAATGTCATATAAAACAGTGATCTATCAAGACAACACAAAATGTTATATAAAACAGTGATCTATCAAGACAACACAAAATGTTATATAAAACAGTGATCTATCAAGACAACACAAAATGTTATATAAAACATTGATCTATCAAGACAACACAAAATGTTATATAAAACATTGATCTATCAAGACAACACAAAATGTTATATAAAACAGTGATCTATCAAGACAACACAAAATGTTATATAAAACAGTGATCTATCAAGACAACACAAAATGTTATATAAAACAGTGATCTTTCAAGACAACACAAAATGTTATATAAAACAGTGATCTATCAAGACAACACAAAATGTTATATAAAACAGTGAGTGATCTATCAAGACAACACAAAATGTTATATAAAACAGTGAGTGATCTATCAAGACAACACAAAATGTTATATAAAACAGTGATCTATCAAGACAACACAAAATGTCATATAAAACAGTGATCTATCAAGACAACACAAAATGTCATATAAAACAGTGATCTTTCAAGACAACACAAAATGTTATATAAAACAGTGATCTATCAAGACAACACAAAATGTTATATAAAACAGTGAGTGATCTATCAAGACAACACAAAATGTTATATAAAACAGTGAGTGATCTATCAAGACAACACAAAATGTTATATAAAACAGTGATCTATCAAGACAACACAAAATGTCATATAAAACAGTGATCTATCAAGACAACACAAAATGTCATATAAAACAGTGAGTGATCTATCAAGACAACACAAAATGTTATATAAAACAGTGAGTGATCTATCAAGACAACACAAAATGTCATATAAAACAGTGATCTATCAAGACAACACAAAATGTCATATAAAACAGTGATCTATCAAGACAACACAAAATGTCATATAAAACAGTGATCTATCAAGACAACACAAAATGTCATATAAAACAGTGATCTATCAAGACTTCACAAAATGTCATATAAAACAGTGATCTATCAAGACAACACAAAATGTCATATAAAACAGTGATCTATCAAGACAACACAAAATGTCATATAAAACAGTGATCTATCAAGACTTCACAAAATGTCATATAAAACAGTGATCTATCAAGACAACACAAAATGTCATATAAAACAGTGATCTATCAAGACAACACAAAATGTCATATAAAACAGTGATCTATCAAGACAACACAAAATGTCATATAAAACAGTGATCTATCAAGACAACACAAAATGTCATATAAAACAGTGATCTATCAAGACAACACAAAATGTCATATAAAACAGTGATCTATCAAGACAACACAAAATGTCATATAAAACAGTGAGTGATCTATCAAGACAACACAAAATGTTATATAAAACAGTGATCTATCAAGACAACACAAAATGTCATATAAAACATTGATCTATCAAGACAACACAAAATGTCATATAAAACAGAGAGTGATCTATCAAGACAACACAAAATGTCATATAAAACAGTGATCTATCAAGACAACACAAAATGTCATATAAAACATTGATCTATCAAGACAACACAAAATGTCATATAAAACAGTGATCTATCAAGGCAACACAAAATGTTATATAAAACAGTGATCTATCAAGGCAACACAAAATGTTATATAAAACAGTGATCTATAAAGACAACACAAAATGTTATATAAACAGTCAAGACAACACAAAATGTCATATAAAACAGTGATCTATCAAGACAACACAAAATGTCATATAAAACAGTGATCTATCAAGGCAACACAAAATGTTATATAAAACAGTGATCTATCAAGACAACACAAAATGTCATGACAGGTGAGAACATTTGTCTAGTCCCTGTTCAACCAGTGGATGATCTAACTGACAGATGAGAAAATACCTGTATGTGTTCCTGTACTTGCTTCTCGTGCTCTTGCTGCAGTAGCTGTTTGTGACGCAGGTACTGGGGATGTAGTAGGACATCTTGATTGTGGATAAAACAAACTGAACCCCCCACCAACCTTTCACCCGCATACTTAGCTGATGCAGAAGCCACCTAGAAATAACAAAAAATCATTCAAGACCATTGCTACTCCCACACAGACTACATCACACAATTTGCTGCTCCCACACAGACTACATCACAACAGTTGCTGCTCCCACACAGACTACATCACACAATTAGCTGCTCCCACACAGACTACATCACACAATTAGCTGCTCCCACACAGACTACATCACACAATTAGCTGCTCCCACACAGACTACATCACACAATTAGCTGCTCCCACACAGACTACATAACACAATTTTCTGCTCCCACACAGACTACATCACAACAGTTGCTGCTCCCACACAGACTACATCACAACAGTTGCTGCTCCCACACAGACTTCATCACAACAGTTGCTGCTCCCACACAGACTACATCACACAATTAGCTGCTCCCACACAGACTACATCACACAATTAGCTGCTCCCACACAGACTACATCACACAATTAGCTGCTCCCACACAGACTACATCACACAATTAGCTGCTCCCACACAGACTACATCACACAATTAGCTGCTCCCACACAGACTACATAACACAATTTTCTGCTCCCACACAGACTACATCACAACAGTTGCTGCTCCCACACAGACTACATCACAACAGTTGCTGCTCCCACACAGACTACATCACACAATTAGCTGCTCCCACACAGACTACATCACAACAGTTGCTGCTGCCACACAGACTACATCACAACAGATGCTGCTCCCACACAGACTACATCACAAAAGTTGCTGCTCCCACACAGACTACATCACAACAGTTGCTGCTGCCACACAGACTACATCACAACAGATGCTGCTCCCACCCAGACTACATCACAAAAGTTGCTGCTCCCACACAGACTACATCACACAATTTGCTGCTCCCACACAGACTACATCACAACAGTCAGTCTCTGCTCCCACACAGACTACATCACAGCAGTTGCTACTCCCACACAGACTACATCACAACAGTTGCTACTCCCACACAGACTACATCACAGCAGTTGCTGCTCCCACACAGACTACATCACAGCAGTTGCCGCTCCCACACAGACTACATCACAACAGTTGCTACTCCCACACAGACTACATCACAACAGTTGCTACTCCCACACAGACTACATCACAGCAGTTGCTGCTCCCACACAGACTACATCACAACAGTTGCTACTCCCACACAGACTACATCACAACAGTTGCTGCTCCCATACAGACTACATCACACAATTTGCTGCTCCCACACAGACTACATCACAACAGTCGCTATCACAAATACATTCTAGATGTCACAAATACATTCCAGATGTCACAAATACATTCCAGATGTCACAAATACATTATAGATGTCACAAATACATTCTTGATATCACAAATACATTCTAGATGTCACAAGTACATTCTAGATGTCACAAATACATTCTAGATGTCATAAATACATTCTAGATGTCACAAATACATTCCCAATGTCACAAATACATTCCCAATGTCACAAATACATTCCTGATATCACAAATACATTCCTGATATCACAAATACATTCTAGATATCACAAATACATTTTAGATGTCACAAATACATTCCAGATGTAACAATATATTCCAGATATCACAACTACATTCCAGATATCACAAATACATTTCAGATATCACAAATACATTCCAGATATATATGGCCCTTTTCGTCTTATCAGACGGTCTAGTGGAGGCTATTGTGTATTTTTTTAGGTTTTGTTTTTGTCGAACAGCTTCTCTTGTGGCTAATTCTACCAATGTTTGACAAATACACGCGTTCACATAATGAACAAGTCAGGCTCACTGATCCACAGGGTTTTTCCATCCTTTTTCATGAGTCTTTTCTCTTCTAAGTTTTGCCTTAGGACAGTCTCAAATGATATGAATGGTAGTACGAATGGGAGCTGATGAGGTGACCAGGGATAAATTGATGACATACCTCGGAGTTAAGTTTTATCGCAGCCTGTGTTTTCGGGACCACGTCGACCATGTGATAACAAAATCCCGCAAAGGATTAGCCGCCTTGAAGGTCATGGCAGCTGCCAACATCGAGCAGAGGCTACTTACTCTTCTGTTACAGGATTAGTCCTCGCACCAATCGAGTATGCCCTGGCAATTCTTACTGTCAGTACGACTCAAATTGATAGGCCGGAGAAAATACAAAATGAAGCCATGCGCATTATCCTGGGATGTGCGAGGGACACTCCCTGTGTAGCAATGAGGTATCTTCTTGACTTTCCAACTATGGATGACAGAATCAAGATCTGGAGAGCACGAGCATACCTGAAGATTAGTACAGATGCAGAGCATCCATTGCACCACGTGCTCAACACAGAGAAAGGTGCCTGGCTAAAAAGAGGCAAATCATGGGTGGGCCGAGCAGAAGATGTACTCAAACAGGTCTGTGGGCTTACCAATATCAGCGTTGGTGAGGAGTGGATAACGGTGCCTACGTCATTCAAGGGGACTTTCTCGTGTATTGTTACACTCAACAGGAAAAGTAGGGAACAGAATTCGGTCGTGGTTAATGCTGAGGTCAACGGTCTCATCTGCGATAACACCGATGAGAAAGATGCAGTCATCTATACAGACGGATCTGTAAGACGACACCAAAGAAGTGCATGGGCATTTACAGCATGCTCGGCAGGCAGAATAGTCAAGGAAGACAGTGGTGCATACGTTATGACCACGAGTAGCATGACAATGGAGGCGATGGCAGTGACCAAGGCATTCAAATGGTTAGAGTCACTAGACTACACCACGCATGTATACTGAGTGATTCGATGAGCATGATAAAAAAAGTGGAGGCGGGCTCTGTACGCATGCAATGGGTAGAGTCGTTGCAGAAATCCAAAATACGTAAGGTCACCTTTGTCTATGTCCCTGGACATGCGGGAGTGCGGGAAAATGAAAGAGCAAACAGATTGGCTAGCTGCGCTGTTGTTGAGGACGGGCAACCAATGGATCGGGCGGACATCATCAATGCTCTCCGAGATGTGGGAAGAGTACATGACTTCGACAAACACAGATCCACGTCACTTCTTCGGACGATAGAAATGGGAGTTAAGATGGGCACAGCCAGAAATGAGAAACTTAGTGGCCGTGTAAGAAGACTTATCAACCAACATAGAACTGGAGTTGTCAGTCGCTGGACACTGAGGGAATTGCTGAGGAGGGGATCTGAGCACCTATGGACATGTTCGGAGTGCAATGATGATGACCCGCAAATAACTCAATAACAGTCTCAAATGATGTTATACCGTTCCTTATACAACTTCTCCATGATGTGTGATTACTTGCCAGATGTTCCCAGTCATTTTCACATATGGAGAAGTCTTTCAGAGATGATTTACATATATCTCTATACCGGAATTTAGGTCTGCCGATTTGTCTTTTTCCGTGTATTAGTTCACCATAAAGAATTTGCCTAGGAATTCGTTTTTCTTCCATTCATTGGACATGCCCTAGCCATCTTAGTCTTCGACATCTGAGCATCGACATGATTGTTGGGGTCTTAGCACGTTGCAGGACAGTTAAGTTGGTTATTTTGTCCTGCCATTTGATGTGCATTATTTTGCGGAGACATCGCTTGTGGATGACATTTAGTCTTTTTTCCTGGTTTGAGTATGTTGTCCAGGTCACAGATCCATATAGTAGTGTGCTAAGCACACAAGTTTGATATTAAGAGTTTAGTCTTTTAGTGTTAGTTTCATGTTGTTCCAGGCCCTTTCTGTGAGTTTGCCGAAGGTCGTAGCTGCCTTACCAATTCGACTTTATTTCTTCATCAAGAGAGATGGTATGCGTAACTGTGGATCCAAGATATGTAAATTTCTGTACTGATTCTAGTGGGCAGTCTTTTAGAATAATAAATAGAGGTTTGATGTCACCTTGATTTAGTATTACTGTTTTCTGAACATTAATTGACAGTGAAAAAAGGTTGCATGCTTCGTCCAGGTTGTTGATCAGGGATTGTAGGGTGGCTTCACTATGAGCGACTAGGGCAGCATCGTCAGCAAATAAAAATTCTTTAAGTAGGGCAACATTTGTTTTGGTTTTTGCTTAGTCGTGCTAGGTTGAACAGTGAGCCATCTTGTACGAATGTAAATATCTCCTGAGCTGTTTTTGCTTAGTCGTGCTAGGTTGAACAGTGAGCCATCTTGTACGAATGTAAATATCTCCTGAGCTGTTTTTGCTTAATCGTACTAGGTTGAACAGTGAGCCATCTGATCTTGTGCGAATGTAAATATCTCCTGAGCTGTTTTCTAAGGCGTAATTTAGAAGGGCAGCAAAAAATATACCAAAAAGGGTGGGGGTGAGGACCCATCCCTGTTTCACTCCGTTGTTGACTTTGAAATTCTCTGATGAACTCCCATCAAAGTAGATTTGATGTCATTCATGTCTTCATGGAAGGACATGATAAGCCTAAGTAATTTAGGAGGGCGGCCTATGCCTTCTAACACCCTGTAGAGCCCATCTCTGTTTACTGAGTCGAAGGCCTTTGTTAGATCCACAAAGGCAATATAGAGCGGCATATTTTGTTCTCGACATTTTTCTTGCAGTTGTCTAAGTGTGAAGATCATGTCTGTAGTTGATCTCCCGGCTCTGAAGCCACATTGAGACTCGGGAAGAACACGTTCTGCATGTCTATGGTTGATCTCCCGGCTCTGAAGCCACATTGAGACTCGGGAAGAACACGTTCTGCAAGTCTATGGTTGATCTCCCGGCTCTGAAGCCACATTGAGACTCGGGAAGAACACGTTCTGCATGTCTATGGTTGATCTCCCGGCTCTGAAGCCACATTGAGACTCGGGAAGAACACGTTCTGCAAGTCTATGGTTGATCTCCCGGCTCTGAAGCCACATTGAGACTCGGGAAGAACACGTTCTGCAAGTCTATGCAGGCTTTTAAGTATAACTCTAACAAAAGCCTTGCCGGCTGTGCTAAGGAGAGAAATGCCTCTGTAATTATTGCAGTCGCCCTTGTCTCTCTTTTTTTTTTTTTTCAGAATGTATTTGTGATATCTGGTATGTTTTTGTTTTTGTAAATAAAAAAAACAAAAACATTCCAGATATTACAATACATTCTAGATATCACAAATACATTCTAGATATCACAAATACATTCCAAATGCACACTTCCCATTTTTTTTCTGTTGGCCACTTTAGGTGTCATGATATTTTTAACATTTTTTTTTAAAACATTTCTGTCTTCCAATGAATTTGTAGTCTATTGTTAATTGTCCAGCAATCACCTCCATACATCCAAATTGGCTCCACAAAACCCAGCAAAACTTCTTCTGCTTATTTCCATTGACAACAATTGATTGCACATTTTTCTCATTCTTAGGAAGATCACCTCTGAGCCATTCTGCACCTCACCTCTGATGTGATCTGAAGTTATACTGTTGTCAGATATTTAAATTCATTGACCTGTTTTAACACTGTTTCAGTAACTTTAATTGGGCACTTATATGTCTTTATTGTGACCATCAATTCTGTCTTCTTGCTATTGAGGCTAAGGCCTTTATTTGTACTTCCCATGATGTCAGTCACTTTCTGTTGCCTCTTAGCAATTAGTAGTGTCCTCAGCATACCTCAGGTTGTTGATGACCACCAGCTGGTACTCCATGTCCTCTATGTATAACCTCATGCACCTAATAAATCAATCTCTTTCAATGCTCATATTTGATTACTTCTATAAGCAAGCATGGGTCAAGCTGTAACTGATACACTCAATTCTACATGAACATCTACAGATAATCTGACACCAGCAATGACAGCTCTATATGAAGTGCTGACAACCAACACCAAGTTTAGAAGGGGCCTGTTATGAACAAAGACAGTACCACATGAGAATTAATCGGTCAAAGCTGTATGAGCACCTTAAGCCAGTCTATGACAGGCTGTCTGAAGACCACTTGCTAAGCAGTTGTGTGTTTCTGGTAGAACTCAAAATGTGAATGAGTCTTTGCACAGTCTCATATGGAGTCTGTGTGCAAAAGATACCTTTGCATCTCACCACCATGTGGAGTTCGCAGTCCTGACAGCCATCCGGAAATTCAATGTTGGCCCAATCTCTGCTCAGGACACTGCCAGTTTCTTTGTTTCATCAAGGGTTCAAACATGGAGAGGCCGGGAACAAGCAGGCAGAAAAAAAGAGAGTGAGACATTGTGCGAAAAGCTCGACAGAGGCACCAGGAAGAACTTACTAACTAGGCTGGAAGGTGGCCCAGCATATGCTGCTGGCCAGTTTTAATTGTAATCATTAATTTATCTTTAAAATGATTAATGATTAAAGTCTGAGTACATTTACCAGTGCACTTTCAAGCTATAAATGTGTTTTTTTTCATTTTATCTATTTTTTCTGTTTTATTTTCATCACAAGTGCTGCACAAGAATGAAGATATCTCAGAAACTATCTGTTCAAATCTCTTGAGACTTGGAAGAATTCAACAAAGACATGTAAAGAAGGTCTATACAGTAAGCCTTTGTTTATAGCACATCAGATTCTACCTTTAGAGGGTTTATTGTCATGATGTCTATACAGTGACACTTTCTTTATAGCACACCAGATTCTACCTTTAGAGGGTTTATTGCTATGATGTCTATACAGTGACACTTTGTTTATAGCACATCAGATTCTACCTTTACAGGGTTTATTGCAATGCCACTACTCATAATTTAAATTAAATTCCTTCTGTCCGTGTGACACACTGGTAGTCCCCTATATTTCTTCTGTCTGTGTGACCCACTGGTAGTCCCTTATATTTCATTTATCTGTTTAAACCTCTGGTAGTCCCAGATATTCCTTCTGTCTGTGTGACACACTGGTAGTCCCATATATTCCTTCTGTCTGTGTGACCCACTGGTAGTCCCATATATTCCTTCTGTTTGTGTGACCCACTGGTAGTCCCATATATTCCTTCTGTCTGTGTGACCCACTGGTAGTCCCATATATTCCTTCTGTTTGTGTGACACACTGGTAGTCCCATATATTCCTTCTGTTTGTGTGACACACTGGTAGTCCCATATATTCCTTCTGTCTGTGTGACCCACTGGTAGTCCCATATATTCCTTCCGTTTGTGTGACACACTGGTAGTCCCATATATTCCTTCTGTCTGTGTGACACACTGGTAGTCCCATATATTCCTTCTGTTTGTGTGACCCACTGGTAGTCCCATATATTCCTTCTGTCTGTGTGACCCACTGGTAGTCCCATATATTCCTTCTGTCTGTGTGACACACTGGTAGTCCCCTATATTTCTTGTCTGTGTGACACACTGGTAGTCCCCTATATTTCTTGTCTGTGTGACCCACTGGTAGTCCCATATATTTCTTGTCTGTGTGACACACTGGTAGTCCCATATATTTCTTGTCTGTGTGACACACTGGTAGTCACTTTGTTTATAGCACACCAGATTCTACCTTTAGAGGGTTTATTGCTATGATGTCTATACAGTGACACTTTGTTTATAGCACACCAGATTCTACCTTTAGAGGGTTTATTGCTATGATGTCTATACAGTGACACTTTCTTTATAGCACACCAGATTCTACCTTTAGAGGGTTTATTGCTATGATATCTATAAAGTGACACTTTCTTTATAGCACATCAGATTCTACCTTTAGAGGGTTTATTGCTATGATATCTATAAAGTGACACTTTCTTTATAGCACATCAGATTCTACCTTTAGAGGGTTTATTGCCATGATGTCTATACAGTGACACTTTGTTTATAGCACATCAGATTCTACCTTTAGAGGGTTTATTGCTATGATGTCTATACCGTGAGACTTTATAGCACATCAGATTCCACCTTTAGAGGGTTTATTGCTATGATGTCTATACAGTGACACTTTGTTTATAGCACATCAGATTCTACCTTTAGAGGGTTTATTGCTATGCCACTACTCATAATTTAAATTAAATTCCTTTTGTCCGTGTGACCCACTGGTAGTCCTTTATATTCCTTCTGTTTGTGTGACACACTGGTAGTCCCTTATATTCCTTCTGTTTGTGTGACACACTGGTAGTCCCTTATATTCCTTCTGTTTGTGTGACACACTGATAGTCCCATATATTCCTTCTGTCTGTGTGACACACTGGTAGTCCCATATATTCCTTCTGTCTGTGTGACACACTGGTAGTCCCATATATTTCTTGTCTGTGTGACACACTGGTAGTCCCCTATATTTCTTGTCTGTGTGACATACTGGTAGTCATCTATATTCCTTCTGTCTGTGTGACACACTGGTAGTCCCCTGTATTTCTTGTCTGTGTGACATACTGGTAGTCATCTATATTCCTTCTGTCTGTGTGACACACTGGTAGTCCCCTGTATTTCTTGTCTGTGTGACATACTGGTAGTCATCAATATTCCTTCTGTCTGTGTGACACACTGGTAGTCATCTATATTTCTTGTCTGTGTGACCCTCCGGTAGTCCCCTATATTTCTTCTGTCTGTGTGACCCACTGGTAGTCCCATATATTTCTTGTCTGTGTGACCCACTGGTAGTCCCCTATATTTCTTGTCTGTGTGACACACTGGTAGTCCCCTATATTTCTTCTGTCTGTGTGACACACTGGTAGTCCCCTGTATTTCTTGTCTGTGTGACACACTGGTAGTCCCCTATATTTCTTGTCTGTGTGACACACTGGTAGTCCCCTATATTTCTTCTGTCTGTGTGACACACTGGTAGTCCCCTGTATTTCTTGTCTGTGTGACCCACTGGTAGTCCCCTATATTTCTTGTCTGTGTGACACACTGGTAGTCCCCTGTATTTCTTGTCTGTGTGACACACTGGTAGTCCCCTGTATTTCTTGTCTGTGTGACACACTGGTAGTCCCCTATATTTCTTGTCTGTGTGACACACTGGTAGTCCCCTGTATTTCTTGTCTGTGTGACATACTGGTAGTCATCTATATTTCTTGTCTGTGTGACCCACTGGTAGTCCCCTATATTTTTTGTCTGTGTGACACACTGGTAGTCCCCTATATTTCTTGTCTGTGTGACACACTGGTAGTCCCCTGTATTTCTTGTCTGTGTGACACACTGGTAGTCCCCTGTATTTCTTGTCTGTGTGACACACTGGTAGTCACTTTGTTTATAGCACACCAGATTCTACCTTTAGAGGGTTTATTGCTATGATGTCTATACAGTGACACTTTGTTTATAGCACACCAGATTCTACCTTTAGAGGGTTTATTGCTATGATGTCTATACAGTGACACTTTCTTTATAGCACATCAGATTCTACCTTTAGAGGGTTTATTGCTGTGATGTCTATACAGTGACACTTTCTTTATAGCACATCAGATTCTACCTTTAGAGGGTTTATTGCCATGATGTCTATACAGTGACACTTTGTTTATAGCACATCAGATTCTACCTTTAGAGGGTTTATTGCTATGATGTCTATACCGTGAGACTTTATAGCACATCAGATTCCACCTTTAGAGGGTTTATTGCTATGATGTCTATACAGTGACACTTTGTTTATAGCACATCAGATTCTACCTTTAGAGGGTTTATTGCTATGCCACTACTCATAATTTAAATTAAATTCCTTTTGTCCGTGTGACCCACTGGTAGTCCTTTATATTCCTTCTATTTGTGTGACACACTGGTAGTCCCTTATATTCCTTCTGTTTGTGTGACACACTGGTAGTCCCTTATATTCCTTCTGTTTGTGTGACACACTGATAGTCCCATATATTCCTTCTGTCTGTGTGACACACTGGTAGTCCCATATATTCCTTCTGTCTGTGTGACACACTGGTAGTCCCATATATTTCTTGTCTGTGTGACACACTGGTAGTCCCCTATATTTCTTGTCTGTGTGACATACTGGTAGTCATCTATATTCCTTCTGTCTGTGTGACACACTGGTAGTCCCCTGTATTTCTTGTCTGTGTGACATACTGGTAGTCATCTATATTCCTTCTGTCTGTGTGACACACTGATAGTCCCCTGTATTTCTTGTCTGTGTGACATACTGGTAGTCATCAATATTCCTTCTGTCTGTGTGACACACTGGTAGTCATCTATATTTCTTGTCTGTGTGACCCTCCGGTAGTCCCCTATATTTCTTCTGTCTGTGTGACCCACTGGTAGTCCCATATATTTCTTGTCTGTGTGACCCACTGGTAGTCCCCTATATTTCTTGTCTGTGTGACACACTGGTAGTCCCCTATATTTCTTGTCTGTGTGACACACTGGTAGTCCCCTATATTTCTTGTCTGTGTGACACACTGGTAGTCATCTATATTTCTTGTCTGTGTGACACACTGGTAGTCCCCTGTATTTCTTGTCTGTGTGACACACTGGTAGTCCCCTATATTTCTTGTCTGTGTGACACACTGGTAGTCCCCTATATTTCTTGTCTGTGTGACACACTGGTAGTCCCCTGTATTTCTTGTCTGTGTGACATACTGGTAGTCATCTATATTTCTTGTCTGTGTGACCCACTGGTAGTCCCCTATATTTCTTGTCTGTGTGACACACTGGTAGTCCCCTATATTTCTTGTCTGTGTGACACACTGGTAGTCCCCTGTATTTCTTGTCTGTGTGACACACTGGTAGTCCCCTGTATTTCTTGTCTGTGTGACACACTGGTAGTCACTTTGTTTATAGCACACCAGATTCTACCTTTAGAGGGTTTATTGCTATGATGTCTATACAGTGACACTTTGTTTATAGCACACCAGATTCTACCTTTAGAGGGTTTATTGCTATGATGTCTATACAGTGACACTTTCTTTATAGCACATCAGATTCTACCTTTAGAGGGTTTATTGCTGTGATGTCTATACAGTGACACTTTCTTTATAGCACATCAGATTCTACCTTTAGAGGGTTTATTGCTATGATGTCTATAAAGTGACACTTTCTTTATAGCACATCAGATTCTACCTTTAGAGGGTTTATTGCCATGATGTCTATACAGTGACACTTTGTTTATAGCACATCAGATTCTACCTTTAGAGGGTTTATTGCTATGATGTCTATACCGTGAGACTTTATAGCACATCAGATTCCACCTTTAGAGGGTTTATTGCTATGCCACTACTCATAATTTAAATTAAATTTCTTCTGTCCGTGTGACACACTGGTAGTCCCATATATTCCTTCTGTCTGTGTGACACACTGGTAGTCCCATATATTCCTTCTGTCTGTGTGACACACTGGTAGTCCCATATATTCCTTCTGTCTGTGTGACACACTGGTAGTCCCATATATTCCTTCTGTCTGTGTGACACACTGGTAGTCCCATATATTCCTTCTGTCTGTGTGACACACTGGTAGTCCCATATATTCCTTCTGTCTGTGTGACACACTGGTAGTCCCCTATATTCCTTCTGTCTGTGTGACACACTGGTAGTCCCCTATATTTCTTCTGACTGTGTGACACACTGGTAGTCATCTATATTTCTTGTCTGTGTGACCCACTGGTAGTCCCCTGTATTTCTTGTCTGTGTGACCCACTGGTAGTCCCCTATATTTCTTGTCTGTGTGACCCACTGGTAGTCCCCTATATTTCTTGTCTGTGTGACACACTGGTAGTCCCCTGTATTTCTTGTCTGTGTGACATACTGGTAGTCATCTATATTTCTTGTCTGTGTGACCCACTGGTAGTCCCCTATATTTCTTGTCTGTGTGACCCACTGGTAGTCCCCTATATTTCTTGTCTGTGTGACCCACTGGTAGTTCCCTATATTTCTTGTCTGTGTGACACACTGGTAGTCACTTTGTTTATAGCACATCAGATTCTACCTTTAGAGGGTTTATTGCTATGATGTCTATGCCGTGAGACTTTGTTTATAGCACATACGATTCTATCTTTAGAGGGTTTATTGCTATGATGTCTATACAGTGACACTTTGTTTATAGCACATCCGATTCTACCTTTACAGGGTTTATTGCTATGATGTCTATACAGTGACACTTTGTTTATAGCACATCAGATTATACCTTTAGAGGGTTTATTGCTATGATGTCAATACAGTGACACTTTCTTTATAGCATATCAGATTCTACCTTTAGAGGGTTTATTGCTATGCCACTACTCATAATTTAAATTAAATTCCTTCTGACTGTGTGACCCACTGGTAGTCCCATACATTTCTTCTGTCTGTGTGACCCACTGGTAGTCCCATATATTCCTTCTGTCTGTGTGACACACTGGTAATCCCCTATATTTCTTGTCTGTGTGACACACTGGTAGTCCCTATATTTCTTGTCTGTGTGACACACTGGTAGTCCCCTATATTTCTTGTCTGTGTGACCCACTGGTAGTCCCCTATATTTCTTGTCTGTGTGACCCACAGGTAGTCCCCTATATTTCTTGTCTGTGTGACCCACTGGTAGTCCCATATATTTCTTGTCTGTGTGACACACTGGTAGTCACTTTGTTTATAGCACACCAGATTCTACCTTTAGAGGGTTTATTGCTATGATGTCTATACAGTGACACTTTGTTTATAGCACACCAGATTCTACCTTTAGAGGGTTTATTGCTATGATGTCTATACAGTGACACTTTCTTTATAGCACATCAGATTCTACCTTTAGAGGGTTTATTGCTATGATATCTATAAAGTGACACTTTCTTTATAGCACATCAGATTCTACCTTTAGAGGGTTTATTGCTATGATATCTATAAAGTGACACTTTCTTTATAGCACATCAGATTCTACCTTTAGAGGGTTTATTGCCATGATGTCTATACAGTGACACTTTGTTTATAGCACATCAGATTCTACCTTTAGAGGGTTTATTGCTATGATGTCTATACCGTGAGACTTTATAGCACATCAGATTCTACCTTTAGAGGGTTTATTGCTATGCCACTACTCATAATTTAAATTAAATTCCTTTTGTCCGTGTGACCCACTGGTAGTCCTTTATATTCTTCTATTTGTGTGACACACTGGTAGTCCCTTATATTCCTTCTGTTTGTGTGACACACTGGTAGTCCCTTATATTCCTTCTGTTTGTGTGACACACTGATAGTCCCATATATTCCTTCTGTCTGTGTGACACACTGGTAGTCCCATATATTCCTTCTGTCTATGTGACACACTGGTAGTCCCCTATATTTCTTCTGTCTGTGTGACACACTGGTAGTCCCCTGTATTTCTTGTCTGTGTGACACACTGGTAGTCCCCTATATTTCTTGTCTGTGTGACACACTGGTAGTCCCCTGTATTTCTTGTCTGTGTGACACACTGGTAGTCCCCTGTATTTCTTGTCTGTGTGACCCACTGGTAGTCCCCTGTATTTCTTGTCTGTGTGACACACTGGTAGTCCCCTGTATTTCTTGTCTGTGTGACACACTGGTAGTCCCCTGTATTTCTTGTCTGTGTGACACACTGGTAGTCCCCTGTATTTCTTGTCTGTGTGACCCACTGGTAGTCCCCTATATTTCTTGTCTGTGTGACACACTGGTAGTCCCCTGTATTTCTTGTCTGTGTGACACACTGGTAGTCATCTATATTTCTTGTCTGTGTGACACACTGGTAGTCCCCTGTATTTCTTGTCTGTGTGACACACTGGTAGTCCCCTATATTTCTTGTCTGTGTGACACACTGGTAGTCCCCTATATTTCTTGTCTGTGTGACACACTGGTAGTCCCCTGTATTTCTTGTCTGTGTGACATACTGGTAGTCATCTATATTTCTTGTCTGTGTGACCCACTGGTAGTCCCCTATATTTTTTGTCTGTGTGACACACTGGTAGTCCCCTATATTTCTTGTCTGTGTGACACACTGGTAGTCCCCTGTATTTCTTGTCTGTGTGACACACTGGTAGTCCCCTGTATTTCTTGTCTGTGTGACACACTGGTAGTCACTTTGTTTATAGCACACCAGATTCTACCTTTAGAGGGTTTATTGCTATGATGTCTATACAGTGACACTTTGTTTATAGCACACCAGATTCTACCTTTAGAGGGTTTATTGCTATGATGTCTATACAGTGACACTTTCTTTATAGCACATCAGATTCTACCTTTAGAGGGTTTATTGCTGTGATGTCTATACAGTGACACTTTCTTTATAGCACATCAGATTCTACCTTTAGAGGGTTTATTGCTATGATGTCTATAAAGTGACACTTTCTTTATAGCACATCAGATTCTACCTTTAGAGGGTTTATTGCCATGATGTCTATACAGTGACACTTTGTTTATAGCACATCAGATTCTACCTTTAGAGGGTTTATTGCTATGATGTCTATACCGTGAGACTTTATAGCACATCAGATTCCACCTTTAGAGGGTTTATTGCTATGCCACTACTCATAATTTAAATTAAATTTCTTCTGTCCGTGTGACACACTGGTAGTCCCATATATTCCTTCTGTCTGTGTGACACACTGGTAGTCCCATATATTCCTTCTGTCTGTGTGAAACACTGGTAGTCCCATATATTCCTTCTGTCTGTGTGACACACTGGTAGTCCCATATATTCCTTCTGTCTGTGTGACACACTGGTAGTCCCATATATTCCTTCTGTCTGTGTGACACACTGGTCGTCCCATATATTCCTTCTGTCTGTGTGACACACTGGTAGTCCCCTATATTCCTTCTGTCTGTGTGACACACTGGTAGTCCCCTGTATTTCTTGTCTGTGTGACATACTGGTAGTCATCTATATTTCTTGTCTGTGTGACCCACTGGTAGTCCCCTGTATTTCTTGTCTGTGTGACCCACTGGTAGTCCCCTATATTTCTTGTCTGTGTGACCCACTGGTAGTCCCCTATATTTCTTGTCTGTGTGACACACTGGTAGTCCCCTGTATTTCTTGTCTGTGTGACATACTGGTAGTCATCTATATTTCTTGTCTGTGTGACCCACTGGTAGTCCCCTATATTTCTTGTCTGTGTGACCCACTGGTAGTCCCCTATATTTCTTGTCTGTGTGACCCACTGGTAGTCCCCTATATTTCTTGTCTGTGTGACACACTGGTAGTCACTTTGTTTATAGCACATCAGATTCTACCTTTAGAGGGTTTATTGCTATGATGTCTATGCCGTGAGACTTTGTTTATAGCACATACGATTCTATCTTTAGAGGGTTTATTGCTATGATGTCTATACAGTGACACTTTGTTTATAGCACATCCGATTCTACCTTTACAGGGTTTATTGCTATGATGTCTATACAGTGACACTTTGTTTATAGCACATCAGATTATACCTTTAGAGGGTTTATTGCTATGATGTCAATACAGTGACACTTTCTTTATAGCATATCAGATTCTACCTTTAGAGGGTTTATTGCTATGCCACTACTCATAATTTAAATTAAATTCCTTCTGACTGTGTGACCCACTGGTAGTCCCATACATTTCTTCTGTCTGTGTGACCCACTGGTAGTCCCATATATTCCTTCTGTCTGTGTGACACACTGGTAATCCCCTATATTTCTTGTCTGTGTGACACACTGGTAGTCCCTATATTTCTTGTCTGTGTGACACACTGGTAGTCCCCTATATTTCTTGTCTGTGTGACCCACTGGTAGTCCCCTATATTTCTTGTCTGTGTGACCCACAGGTAGTCCCCTATATTTCTTGTCTGTGTGACCCACTGGTAGTCCCATATATTTCTTGTCTGTGTGACACACTGGTAGTCACTTTGTTTATAGCACACCAGATTCTACCTTTAGAGGGTTTATTGCTATGATGTCTATACAGTGACACTTTGTTTATAGCACACCAGATTCTACCTTTAGAGGGTTTATTGCTATGATGTCTATACAGTGACACTTTCTTTATAGCACATCAGATTCTACCTTTAGAGGGTTTATTGCTATGATATCTATAAAGTGACACTTTCTTTATAGCACATCAGATTCTACCTTTAGAGGGTTTATTGCTATGATATCTATAAAGTGACACTTTCTTTATAGCACATCAGATTCTACCTTTAGAGGGTTTATTGCCATGATGTCTATACAGTGACACTTTGTTTATAGCACATCAGATTCTACCTTTAGAGGGTTTATTGCTATGATGTCTATACCGTGAGACTTTATAGCACATCAGATTCCACCTTTAGAGTGTTTATTGCTATGATGTCTATACAGTGACACTTTGTTTATAGCACATCAGATTCTACCTTTAGAGGGTTTATTGCTATGCCACTACTCATAATTTAAATTAAATTCCTTTTGTCCGTGTGACCCACTGGTAGTCCTTTATATTCCTTCTGTTTGTGTGACACACTGGTAGTCCCTTATATTCCTTCTGTTTGTGTGACACACTGGTAGTCCCTTATATTCCTTCTGTTTGTGTGACACACTGATAGTCCCATATATTCCTTCTGTCTGTGTGACACACTGGTAGTCCCATATATTCCTTCTGTCTGTGTGACACACTGGTAGTCCCATATATTTCTTGTCTGTGTGACACACTGGTAGTCCCCTATATTTCTTGTCTGTGTGACATACTGGTAGTCATCTATATTCCTTCTGTCTGTGTGACACACTGGTAGTCCCTGTATTTCTTGTCTGTGTGACATACTGGTAGTCATCTATATTCCTTCTGTCTGTGTGACACACTGATAGTCCCCTGTATTTCTTGTCTGTGTGACATACTGGTAGTCATCAATATTCCTTCTGTCTGTGTGACACACTGGTAGTCATCTATATTTCTTGTCTGTGTGACCCTCCGGTAGTCCCCTATATTTCTTCTGTCTGTGTGACCCACTGGTAGTCCCATATATTTCTTGTCTGTGTGACCCACTGGTAGTCCCCTATATTTCTTGTCTGTGTGACACACTGGTAGTCCCCTATATTTCTTCTGTCTGTGTGACACACTGGTAGTCCCCTGTATTTCTTGTCTGTGTGACACACTGGTAGTCCCCTATATTTCTTGTCTGTGTGACACACTGGTAGTCCCCTATATTTCTTCTGTCTGTGTGACACACTGGTAGTCCCCTGTATTTCTTGTCTGTGTGACCCACTGGTAGTCCCCTATATTTCTTGTCTGTGTGACACACTGGTAGTCCCCTATATTCCTTCTGTCTGTGTGACACACTGGTAGTCCCCTGTATTTCTTGTCTGTGTGACATACTGGTAGTCATCTATATTTCTTGTCTGTGTGACCCACTGGTAGTCCCCTGTATTTCTTGTCTGTGTGACCCACTGGTAGTCCCCTATATTTCTTGTCTGTGTGACCCACTGGTAGTCCCCTATATTTCTTGTCTGTGTGACACACTGGTAGTCCCCTGTATTTCTTGTCTGTGTGACATACTGGTAGTCATCTATATTTCTTGTCTGTGTGACCCACTGGTAGTCCCCTATATTTCTTGTCTGTGTGACCCACTGGTAGTCCCCTATATTTCTTGTCTGTGTGACCCACTGGTAGTCCCCTATATTTCTTGTCTGTGTGACACACTGGTAGTCACTTTGTTTATAGCACATCAGATTCTACCTTTAGAGGGTTTATTGCTATGATGTCTATGCCGTGAGACTTTGTTTATAGCACATACGATTCTATCTTTAGAGGGTTTATTGCTATGATGTCTATACAGTGACACTTTGTTTATAGCACATCCGATTCTACCTTTACAGGGTTTATTGCTATGATGTCTATACAGTGACACTTTGTTTATAGCACATCAGATTATACCTTTAGAGGGTTTATTGCTATGATGTCAATACAGTGACACTTTCTTTATAGCATATCAGATTCTACCTTTAGAGGGTTTATTGCTATGCCACTACTCATAATTTAAATTAAATTCCTTCTGACTGTGTGACCCACTGGTAGTCCCATACATTTCTTCTGTCTGTGTGACCCACTGGTAGTCCCATATATTCCTTCTGTCTGTGTGACACACTGGTAATCCCCTATATTTCTTGTCTGTGTGACACACTGGTAGTCCCTATATTTCTTGTCTGTGTGACACACTGGTAGTCCCCTATATTTCTTGTCTGTGTGACCCACTGGTAGTCCCTATATTTCTTGTCTGTGTGACCCACAGGTAGTCCCCTATATTTCTTGTCTGTGTGACCCACTGGTAGTCCCATATATTTCTTGTCTGTGTGACACACTGGTAGTCACTTTGTTTATAGCACACCAGATTCTACCTTTAGAGGGTTTATTGCTATGATGTCTATACAGTGACACTTTGTTTATAGCACACCAGATTCTACCTTTAGAGGGTTTATTGCTATGATGTCTATACAGTGACACTTTCTTTATAGCACATCAGATTCTACCTTTAGAGGGTTTATTGCTATGATATCTATAAAGTGACACTTTCTTTATAGCACATCAGATTCTACCTTTAGAGGGTTTATTGCTATGATATCTATAAAGTGACACTTTCTTTATAGCACATCAGATTCTACCTTTAGAGGGTTTATTGCCATGATGTCTATACAGTGACACTTTGTTTATAGCACATCAGATTCTACCTTTAGAGGGTTTATTGCTATGATGTCTATACCGTGAGACTTTATAGCACATCAGATTCCACCTTTAGAGTGTTTATTGCTATGATGTCTATACAGTGACACTTTGTTTATAGCACATCAGATTCTACCTTTAGAGGGTTTATTGCTATGCCACTACTCATAATTTAAATTAAATTCCTTTTGTCCGTGTGACCCACTGGTAGTCCTTTATATTCCTTCTGTTTGTGTGACACACTGGTAGTCCCTTATATTCCTTCTGTTTGTGTGACACACTGGTAGTCCCTTATATTCCTTCTGTTTGTGTGACACACTGATAGTCCCATATATTCCTTCTGTCTGTGTGACACACTGGTAGTCCCATATATTCCTTCTGTCTGTGTGACACACTGGTAGTCCCATATATTTCTTGTCTGTGTGACACACTGGTAGTCCCCTATATTTCTTGTCTGTGTGACATACTGGTAGTCATCTATATTCCTTCTGTCTGTGTGACACACTGGTAGTCCCCTGTATTTCTTGTCTGTGTGACATACTGGTAGTCATCTATATTCCTTCTGTCTGTGTGACACACTGATAGTCCCCTGTATTTCTTGTCTGTGTGACATACTGGTAGTCATCAATATTCCTTCTGTCTGTGTGACACACTGGTAGTCATCTATATTTCTTGTCTGTGTGACCCTCCGGTAGTCCCCTATATTTCTTCTGTCTGTGTGACCCACTGGTAGTCCCATATATTTCTTGTCTGTGTGACCCACTGGTAGTCCCCTATATTTCTTGTCTGTGTGACACACTGGTAGTCCCCTATATTTCTTCTGTCTGTGTGACACACTGGTAGTCCCCTGTATTTCTTGTCTGTGTGACACACTGGTAGTCCCCTATATTTCTTGTCTGTGTGACACACTGGTAGTCCCCTATATTTCTTCTGTCTGTGTGACACACTGGTAGTCCCCTGTATTTCTTGTCTGTGTGACCCACTGGTAGTCCCCTATATTTCTTGTCTGTGTGACACACTGGTAGTCCCCTGTATTTCTTGTCTGTGTGACACACTGGTAGTCCCCTGTATTTCTTGTCTGTGTGACACACTGGTAGTCCCCTGTATTTCTTGTCTGTGTGACCCACTGGTAGTCCCCTATATTTCTTGTCTGTGTGACACACTGGTAGTCCCCTGTATTTCTTGTCTGTGTGACCCACTGGTAGTCCCATATATTTCTTGTCTGTGTGACCCACTGGTAGTCCCCTATATTTCTTGTCTGTGTGACACACTGGTAGTCCCCTATATTTCTTGTCTGTGTGACACACTGGTAGTCCCCTATATTTCTTGTCTGTGTGACACACTGGTAGTCATCTATATTTCTTGTCTGTGTGACACACTGGTAGTCCCCTGTATTTCTTGTCTGTGTGACACACTGGTAGTCCCCTATATTTCTTGTCTGTGTGACACACTGGTAGTCCCCTATATTTCTTGTCTGTGTGACACACTGGTAGTCCCCTGTATTTCTTGTCTGTGTGACACACTGGTAGTCATCTATATTTCTTGTCTGTGTGACCCACTGGTAGTCCCCTATATTTCTTGTCTGTGTGACACACTGGTAGTCCCCTATATTTCTTGTCTGTGTGACACACTGGTAGTCCCCTGTATTTCTTGTCTGTGTGACACACTGGTAGTCCCCTGTATTTCTTGTCTGTGTGACACACTGGTAGTCCCCTGTATTTCTTGTCTGTGTGACACACTGGTAGTCACTTTGTTTATAGCACATCAGATTCTACCTTTAGAGGGTTTATTGCAATGATCTCTATGCCGTGAGACTTTGTTTATAGCACATACGATTCTATCTTTAGAGGGTTTATTGCTATGATGTCTATACAGTGACACTTTGTTTAGCACATCCGATTCTACCTTTAGAGGGTTTATTGCTATGATGTCAATACAGTGACACTTTGTTTATAGCACACCAGATTATACCTTTAGAGGGTTTATTGCTATGATGTCAATACAGTGACACTTTGTTTATAGCACATCAGATTATACCTTTAGAGGGTTTATTGCTATGATGTCAATACAGTGACACTTTCTTTATAGCATATCAGATTCTACCTTTAGAGGGTTTATTGCTATGCCACTACTCATAATTTAAATTAAATTCCTTCTGACTGTGTGACCCACTGGTAGTCCCATACATTTCTTCTGTCTGTGTGACCCACTGGTAGTCCCATATATTCCTTCTGTCTGTGTCACACACTGGTAGTCCCATATATTCCTTCTGTCTGTGTGACACACTGGTAGTCCCATATATTCCTTCTGTCTGTGTGACGCACTGGTAGTCCCATATATTCCTTCTGTCTGTGTGACCCACTGGTAGTCCCATATATTCCTTCTCACTGTGTGACCCACTGGTAGTCCCATACATTTCTTCTGTCTGTGTGACACACTGGTAGTCCCATATATTCCTTCTGTCTGTGTGACCCACTGGTAGTCCCATATATTCCTTCTGTCTGTGTGACATACTGGTAGTACCATATATTCCTTCTGTTTGTGTGACACACTGGTAGTCCCATATATTCCTTCTGTCCGTGTGACACACTGGTAGTCCCATATATTCCTTCTGTTTGTGTGACAGACTGGTAGTCCCCTATATTTCTTGTCTGTGTGACACACTGGTAGTCCCATATATTCCTTCTGTTTGTGTGACACATTGGTAGTCCCCTATATTTCTTCTGACTGTGTGACACACTGGTAGTCCCCTATATTTCTTCTGACTGTGTGACCCACTGGTAGTCCCCTATATTTCTTGTCTGTGTGACCCACTGGTAGTCCCCTATATTTCTTGTCTGTGTGACACAATGGTAGTCCCCTATATTTCTTGTCTGTGTGACCCACTGGTAGTCCCCTATATTTTTTGTCTGTGTGACCCAATGGTAGGCCCCTATATTTCTTGTCTGTGTGACACACTGGTAGTCACTTTGTTTATAGCACACCAGATTCTACCTTTAGAGGGTTTATTGCTATGATGTCTATACAGTGACACTTTGTTTATAGCACACCAGATTCTACCTTTAGAGGGTTTATTGCTATGATGTCTATACCGTGACACTTTGTTTATAGCACACCAGATTCTACCTTTAGAGGGTTTATTGCTATGATGTCTATACAGTGACACTTTGTTTATAGCACACCAGATTCTACCTTTAGAGGGTTTATTGCTATGATGTCTATACAGTGACACTTTGTTTATAGCACATCAGATTCTACCTTTAGAGGGTTTATTGCTATGATGTCTATGCAGTGACACTTTCTTTATAGCACATCAGATTCTACCTTTAGAGGGTTTATTGCTATGCCACTACTCATAATTTAAATTAAATTCCTTCTGTCCGTGTGACCCACTGGTAGTCCCCTATATTTCTTCTGTCTGTGTGACCCTCCGGTAGTCCCCTATATTTCTTCTATCTGTGTGACCCTCCGGTAGTCCCCTATATTTCTTCTGTCCGTGTGACCCACTGGTAGTCCCCTATATTTCTTCTGTCTGTGTGACCCTCCGGTAGTCCCCTATATTTCTTCTGTCCGTGTGACCCACTGGTAGTCCCCTATATTTCTTCTGTCTGTGTGACCCTCCGGTAGTCCCCTATATTTCTTGTCTGTGTGACCCACTGGTAGTCCCCTATATTTCTTGTCTGTGTGACACACTGGTAGTCCCCTATATTTCTTGTCTGTGTGACCCACTGGTAGTCCCCTATATTTCTTGTCTGTGTGACACACTGGTAGTTCCCTATATTTCTTGTCTGTGTGACCCACTGGTAGTCCCCTATATTTCTTCTGTCTGTGTGACCCTCCGGTAGTCCCCTATATTTCTTGTCTGTGTGACCCACTGGTAGTCCCCTATATTTCTTGTCTGTGTGACACACTGGTAGTCCCCTATATTTCTTCTGTCTGTGTGACACACTGGTAGTCCCCTATATTTCTTCTGACTGTGTGACACACTGGTAGTCCCCTATATTCCTTCTGTCTGTGTGACACACTGGTAGTCCCCTGTATTCCTTCTGTCTGTGTGACACACTGGTAGTCCCCTATATTCCTTCTGTCTGTGTGACACACTGGTAGTCCCCTATATTTCTTGTCTGTGTGACACACTGGTAGTCCCCTGTATTTCTTGTCTGTGTGACATACTGGTAGTCATCTATATTTCTTGTCTGTGTGACCCACTGGTAGTCCCCTATATTTCTTGTCTGTGTGACACACTGGTAGTCCCCTGTATTTCTTGTCTGTGTGACATACTGGTAGTCATTTATATTTCTTGTCTGTGTGACCCACTGGTAGTCCCCTATATTTCTTGTCTGTGTGACCCACTGGTAGTCCCTATATTTCTTGTCTGTGTGACCCACTGGTAGTCCCCTATATTTCTTGTCTGTGTGACACACTGGTAGTCCCCTATATTTTTTGTCTGTGTGACACACTGGTAGTCCCCTGTATTTCTTGTCTGTGTGACCCACTGGTAGTCCCCTATATTTCTTGTCTGTGTGACCCACTGGTAGTCCCCTATATTTCTTGTCTGTGTGACACACTGGTAGTCACTTTGTTTATAGCACATCAGATTATACCTTTAGAGGGTTTATTGCTATGATGTCTATGCCGTGAGACTTTGTTTATAGCACATACGATTCTATCTTTAGAGGGTTTATTGCTATGATGTCTATACAGTGACACTTTGTTTATAGCACATCCGATTCTACCTTTACAGGTTTATTGCTATGATGTCTATACAGTGACACTTTGTTTATAGCACATCAGATTATACCTTTAGAGGGTTTATTGCTATGATGTCAATACAGTGACACTTTCTTTATAGCATATCAGATTCTACCTTTAGAGGTTTATTGCTATGCCACTACTCATAATTTAAATTAAATTCCTTCTGACTGTGTGACCCACTGGTAGTCCCATATATTCCTTCTGTCTGTGTGACACACTGGTAATCCCATATATTTCTTGTCTGTGTGACACACTGGTAATCCCATATATTTCTTGTCTGTGTGACACACTGGTAATCCCATATATTTCTTGTCTGTGTGACCCACTGGTAATCCCATATATTTCTTGTCTGTGTGACACACTGGTAGTCCCCTATATTTCTTGTCTGTGTGACACACTGGTAGTCCCCTATATTTCTTGTCTGTGTGACACACTGGTAGTCCCATATATTCCTTCTGTTTGTGTGACACATTGGTAGTCCCCTATATTTCTTCTGACTGTGTGACACACTGGTAGTCCCCTATATTTCTTCTGACTGTGTGACCCACTGGTAGTCCCCTATATTTCTTGTCTGTGTGACCCACTGGTAGTCCCCTATATTTCTTGTCTGTGTGACACAATGGTAGTCCCCTATATTTCTTGTCTGTGTGACCCACTGGTAGTCCCCTATATTTTTTGTCTGTGTGACCCAATGGTAGGCCCCTATATTTCTTGTCTGTGTGACACACTGGTAGTCACTTTGTTTATAGCACACCAGATTCTACCTTTAGAGGGTTTATTGCTATGATGTCTATACAGTGACACTTTGTTTATAGCACACCAGATTCTACCTTTAGAGGGTTTATTGCTATGATGTCTATACCGTGACACTTTGTTTATAGCACACCAGATTCTACCTTTAGAGGGTTTATTGCTATGATGTCTATACAGTGACACTTTGTTTATAGCACACCAGATTCTACCTTTAGAGGGTTTATTGCTATGATGTCTATACAGTGACACTTTGTTTATAGCACATCAGATTCTACCTTTAGAGGGTTTATTGCTATGATGTCTATGCAGTGACACTTTCTTTATAGCACATCAGATTCTACCTTTAGAGGGTTTATTGCTATGCCACTACTCATAATTTAAATTAAATTCCTTCTGTCCGTGTGACCCACTGGTAGTCCCCTATATTTCTTCTGTCTGTGTGACCCTCCGGTAGTCCCCTATATTTCTTCTATCTGTGTGACCCTCCGGTAGTCCCCTATATTTCTTCTGTCCGTGTGACCCACTGGTAGTCCCCTATATTTCTTCTGTCTGTGTGACCCTCCGGTAGTCCCCTATATTTCTTCTGTCCGTGTGACCCACTGGTAGTCCCCTATATTTCTTCTGTCTGTGTGACCCTCCGGTAGTCCCCTATATTTCTTGTCTGTGTGACCCACTGGTAGTCCCCTATATTTCTTGTCTGTGTGACACACTGGTAGTCCCCTATATTTCTTGTCTGTGTGACCCACTGGTAGTCCCCTATATTTCTTGTCTGTGTGACACACTGGTAGTCCCCTATATTTCTTGTCTGTGTGACCCACTGGTAGTCCCCTATATTTCTTCTGTCTGTGTGACCCTCCGGTAGTCCCCTATATTTCTTGTCTGTGTGACCCACTGGTAGTCCCCTATATTTCTTGTCTGTGTGACACACTGGTAGTCCCCTATATTTCTTCTGTCTGTGTGACACACTGGTAGTCCCCTATATTTCTTCTGACTGTGTGACACACTGGTAGTCCCCTATATTCCTTCTGTCTGTGTGACACACTGGTAGTCCCCTGTATTCCTTCTGTCTGTGTGACACACTGGTAGTCCCCTATATTCCTTCTGTCTGTGTGACACACTGGTAGTCCCCTATATTTCTTGTCTGTGTGACACACTGGTAGTCCCCTGTATTTCTTGTCTGTGTGACATACTGGTAGTCATCTATATTTCTTGTCTGTGTGACCCACTGGTAGTCCCCTATATTTCTTGTCTGTGTGACACACTGGTAGTCCCCTGTATTTCTTGTCTGTGTGACATACTGGTAGTCATTTATATTTCTTGTCTGTGTGACCCACTGGTAGTCCCCTATATTTCTTGTCTGTGTGACCCACTGGTAGTCCCCTATATTTCTTGTCTGTGTGACCCACTGGTAGTCCCCTATATTTCTTGTCTGTGTGACACACTGGTAGTCCCCTATATTTTTGTCTGTGTGACACACTGGTAGTCCCCTGTATTTCTTGTCTGTGTGACCCACTGGTAGTCCCCTATATTTCTTGTCTGTGTGACCCACTGGTAGTCCCCTATATTTCTTGTCTGTGTGACACACTGGTAGTCACTTTGTTTATAGCACATCAGATTATACCTTTAGAGGGTTTATTGCTATGATGTCTATGCCGTGAGACTTTGTTTATAGCACATACGATTCTATCTTTAGAGGTTTATTGCTATGATGTCTATACAGTGACACTTTGTTTATAGCACATCCGATTCTACCTTTACAGGGTTTATTGCTATGATGTCTATACAGTGACACTTTGTTTATAGCACATCAGATTATACCTTTAGAGGTTTATTGCTATGATGTCAATACAGTGACACTTTCTTTATAGCATATCAGATTCTACCTTTAGAGGGTTTATTGCTATGCCACTACTCATAATTTAAATTAAATTCCTTCTGACTGTGTGACCCACTGGTAGTCCCATATATTCCTTCTGTCTGTGTGACACACTGGTAATCCCATATATTTCTTGTCTGTGTGACACACTGGTAATCCCATATATTTCTTGTCTGTGTGACACACTGGTAATCCCATATATTTCTTGTCTGTGTGACCCACTGGTAATCCCATATATTTCTTGTCTGTGTGACACACTGGTAGTCCCCTATATTTCTTGTCTGTGTGACACACTGGTAGTCCCCTATATTTCTTGTCTGTGTGACACACTGGTAGTCCCCTATATTTCTTGTCTGTGTGACCCACTGGTAGTCCCCTATATTTCTTGTCTGTGTGACCCACTGGTAGTCCCCTATATTTCTTGTCTGTGTGACCCACTGGTAGTCCCATATATTTCTTGTCTGTGTGACACACTGGTAGTCACTTTGTTTATAGCACACCAGATTCTACCTTTAGAGGGTTTATTGCTATGATGTCTATACAGTGACACTTTGTTTATAGCACACCAGATTCTACCTTTAGAGGGTTTATTGCTATGATGTCTATACAGTGACACTTTGTTTATAGCACATCAGATTCTACCTTTAGAGGGTTTATTGCTATGATATCTATAAAGTGACACTTTCTTTATAGCACATCAGATTCTACCTTTAGAGGGTTTATTGCCATGATGTCTATACAGTGACACTTTGTTTATAGCACATCAGATTCTACCTTTAGAGGGTTTATTGCTATGATGTCTATACCGTGAGACTTTATAGCACATCAGATTCCACCTTAGAGGGTTTATTGCTATGATGTCTATACAGTGACACTTTGTTTATAGCACATCAGATTCTACCTTTAGAGGGTTTATTGTTATGCCACTACTCATAATTTAAATTAAATTCCTTTTGTCCGTGTGACCCACTGGTAGTCCCATATATTCCTTCTGTCTGTGTGACCCACTGGTAGTCCCTTATATTCCTTCTGTTTGTGTGACACACTGATAGTCCCATATATTCCTTCTGTCTGTGTAACACACTGGTAGTCCCATATATTCCTTCTGTTTGTGTGACACACTGGTAGTCCCATATATTCCTTCTGTTTGTGTGACACACTGATAGTCCCATATATTCCTTCTGTCTGTATGAAACACTGGTAGTCCCATATATTCCTTCTGTTTGTGTGACACACTGGTAGTCCCATATATTCCTTCTGTTTGTGTGACACACTGGTAGTCCCATATATTCCTTCTGTTTGTGTGACACACTGGTAGTCCCTTATATTCCTTCTGTTTGTGTGACACACTGGTAGTCCCATATATTCCTTCTGTCTGTGTGACACACTGGTAGTCCCATATATTCCTTCTGTCTATGTGACACACTGGTAGTCCCATATATTCCTTCTGTCTGTGTGACGCACTGGTAGTCCCATATATTTCTTGTCTGTGTGACACACTGGTAGTCCCCTATATTTCTTGTCTGTGTGACCCACTGGTAGTCCCCTATATTTCTTGTCTGTGTGACATACTGGTAGTCATCTATATTTCTTGTCTGTGTGACCCACTGGTAGTCCCTATATTTCTTGTCTGTGTGACACACTGGTAGTCCCCTGTATTTCTTGTCTGTGTGACACACTGGTAGTCCCCTATATTTCTTGTCTGTGTGACCCACTGGTAGTCCCCTATATTCCTTCTGTCTGTGTGACACACTGGTAGTCCCATATATTTCTTGTCTGTGTGACACACTGGTAGTCCCCTATATTTCTTGTCTGTGTGACCCACTGGTAGTCCCCTATATTTCTTGTCTGTGTGACCCACTGGTAGTCCCCTATATTTCTTGTCTGTGTGACACACTGGTAGTCACTTTGTTTATAGCACATCAGATTCTACCTTTAGAGGGTTTATTGCTATGATCTCTATGCCGTGAGACTTTGTTTATAGCACATACGATTCTATCTTTAGAGGGTTTTATTGCTATGATGTCTATACAGTGACACTTTGTTTATAGCACATCCGATTCTACCTTTAGAGGGTTTATTGCTATGATGTCTATACAGTGACACTTTGTTTATAGCACATCAGATTATACCTTTAGAGGGTTTATTGCTATGATGTCAATACAGTGACACTTTGTTTATAGCACATCAGATTATACTTTAGAGGGTTTATTGCTATGATGTCAATACAGTGACACTTTCTTTATAGCATATCAGATTCTACCTTTAGAGGGTTTATTGCTATGCCACTACTCATAATTTAAATTAAATTCCTTCTGACTGTGTGACCCACTGGTAGTCCCATACATTTCTTCTGTCTGTGTGACCCACTGGTAGTCCCATATATTCCTTCTGTCTGTGTCACACACTGGTAGTCCCATATATTCCTTCTGTCTGTGTGACACACTGGTAGTCCCATATATTCCTTCTGTCTGTGTGACGCACTGGTAGTCCCATATATTCCTTCTGTCTGTGTGACCCACTGGTAGTCCCATATATTCCTTCTCACTGTGTGACCCACTGGTAGTCCCATACATTTCTTCTGTCTGTGTGACACACTGGTAGTCCCATATATTCCTTCTGTCTGTGTGACCCACTGGTAGTCCCATATATTCCTTCTGTCTGTGTGACATACTGGTAGTACCATATATTCCTTCTGTTTGTGTGACACACTGGTAGTCCCATATATTCCTTCTGTCCGTGTGACACACTGGTAGTCCCATATATTCCTTCTGTTTGTGTGACAGACTGGTAGTCCCCTATATTTCTTGTCTGTGTGACACACTGGTAGTCCCATATATTCCTTCTGTTTGTGTGACACATTGGTAGTCCCCTATATTTCTTCTGACTGTGTGACACACTGGTAGTCCCCTATATTTCTTCTGACTGTGTGACCCACTGGTAGTCCCCTATATTTCTTGTCTGTGTGACCCACTGGTAGTCCCCTATATTTCTTGTCTGTGTGACACAATGGTAGTCCCCTATATTTCTTGTCTGTGTGACCCACTGGTAGTCCCCTATATTTTTTGTCTGTGTGACCCAATGGTAGGCCCCTATATTTCTTGTCTGTGTGACACACTGGTAGTCACTTTGTTTATAGCACACCAGATTCTACCTTTAGAGGGTTTATTGCTATGATGTCTATACAGTGACACTTTGTTTATAGCACACCAGATTCTACCTTTAGAGGGTTTATTGCTATGATGTCTATACCGTGACACTTTGTTTATAGCACACCAGATTCTACCTTTAGAGGGTTTATTGCTATGATGTCTATACAGTGACACTTTGTTTATAGCACACCAGATTCTACCTTTAGAGGGTTTATTGCTATGATGTCTATACAGTGACACTTTGTTTATAGCACATCAGATTCTACCTTTAGAGGGTTTATTGCTATGATGTCTATGCAGTGACACTTTCTTTATAGCACATCAGATTCTACCTTTAGAGGGTTTATTGCTATGCCACTACTCATAATTTAAATTAAATTCCTTCTGTCCGTGTGACCCACTGGTAGTCCCCTATATTTCTTCTGTCTGTGTGACCCTCCGGTAGTCCCCTATATTTCTTCTATCTGTGTGACCCTCCGGTAGTCCCCTATATTTCTTCTGTCCGTGTGACCCACTGGTAGTCCCCTATATTTCTTCTGTCTGTGTGACCCTCCGGTAGTCCCCTATATTTCTTCTGTCCGTGTGACCCACTGGTAGTCCCCTATATTTCTTCTGTCTGTGTGACCCTCCGGTAGTCCCTATATTTCTTGTCTGTGTGACCCACTGGTAGTCCCCTATATTTCTTGTCTGTGTGACACACTGGTAGTCCCCTATATTTCTTGTCTGTGTGACCCACTGGTAGTCCCCTATATTTCTTGTCTGTGTGAC
Source organism: Megaustenia siamemsis (assembly GCA_032433765.1). NCBI lineage: Eukaryota > Metazoa > Mollusca > Gastropoda > Stylommatophora > Ariophantidae > Megaustenia > Megaustenia siamemsis. Next base: position 1,287,162 of record JAVIAB010000051.1, on the reverse strand, counting down.
ACACTGGTAGTCCCCTATATTTCTTGTCTGTGTGACCCACTGGTAGTCCCCTATATTTCTTCTGTCTGTGTGACCCTCCGGTAGTCCCCTATATTTCTTGTCTGTGTGACCCACTGGTAGTCCCCTATATTTCTTGTCTGTGTGACACACTGGTAGTCCCCTATATTTCTTCTGTCTGTGTGACACACTGGTAGTCCCCTATATTTCTTCTGACTGTGTGACACACTGGTAGTCCCCTATATTCCTTCTGTCTGTGTGACACACTGGTAGTCCCCTGTATTCCTTCTGTCTGTGTGACACACTGGTAGTCCCCTATATTCCTTCTGTCTGTGTGACACACTGGTAGTCCCCTATATTTCTTGTCTGTGTGACACACTGGTAGTCCCCTGTATTTCTTGTCTGTGTGACATACTGGTAGTCATCTATATTTCTTGTCTGTGTGACCCACTGGTAGTCCCCTATATTTCTTGTCTGTGTGACACACTGGTAGTCCCCTGTATTTCTTGTCTGTGTGACATACTGGTAGTCATTTATATTTCTTGTCTGTGTGACCCACTGGTAGTCCCCTATATTTCTTGTCTGTGTGACCCACTGGTAGTCCCCTATATTTCTTGTCTGTGTGACCCACTGGTAGTCCCCCTATATTTCTTGTCTGTGTGACACACTGGTAGTCCCCTATATTTTTTGTCTGTGTGACACACTGGTAGTCCCTGTATTTCTTGTCTGTGTGACCCACTGGTAGTCCCCTATATTTCTTGTCTGTGTGACCCACTGGTAGTCCCCTATATTCTTGTCTGTGTGACACACTGGTAGTCACTTTGTTTATAGCACATCAGATTATACCTTTAGAGGGTTTATTGCTATGATGTCTATGCCGTGAGACTTTGTTTATAGCACATACGATTCTATCTTTAGAGGGTTTATTGCTATGATGTCTATACAGTGACACTTTGTTTATAGCACATCCGATTCTACCTTTACAGGGTTTATTGCTATGATGTCTATACAGTGACACTTTGTTTATAGCACATCAGATTATACCTTTAGAGGGTTTATTGCTATGATGTCAATACAGTGACACTTTCTTTATAGCATATCAGATTCTACCTTTAGAGGGTTTATTGCTATGCCACTACTCATAATTTAAATTAAATTCCTTCTGACTGTGTGACCCACTGGTAGTCCCATATATTCCTTCTGTCTGTGTGACACACTGGTAATCCCATATATTTCTTGTCTGTGTGACACACTGGTAATCCCATATATTTCTTGTCTGTGTGACACACTGGTAATCCCATATATTTCTTGTCTGTGTGACCCACTGGTAATCCCATATATTTCTTGTCTGTGTGACACACTGGTAGTCCCCTATATTTCTTGTCTGTGTGACACACTGGTAGTCCCCTATATTTCTTGTCTGTGTGACACACTGGTAGTCCCCTATATTTCTTGTCTGTGTGACCCACTGGTAGTCCCCTATATTTCTTGTCTGTGTGACCCACTGGTAGTCCCCTATATTTCTTGTCTGTGTGACCCACTGGTAGTCCCATATATTTCTTGTCTGTGTGACACACTGGTAGTCACTTTGTTTATAGCACACCAGATTCTACCTTTAGAGGGTTTATTGCTATGATGTCTATACAGTGACACTTTGTTTATAGCACACCAGATTCTACCTTTAGAGGGTTTATTGCTATGATGTCTATACAGTGACACTTTGTTTATAGCACATCAGATTCTACCTTTAGAGGGTTTATTGCTATGATATCTATAAAGTGACACTTTCTTTATAGCACATCAGATTCTACCTTTAGAGGGTTTATTGCCATGATGTCTATACAGTGACACTTTGTTTATAGCACATCAGATTCTACCTTTAGAGGGTTTATTGCTATGATGTCTATACCGTGAGACTTTATAGCACATCAGATTCCACCTTTAGAGGGTTTATTGCTATGATGTCTATACAGTGACACTTTGTTTATAGCACATCAGATTCTACCTTTAGAGGGTTATTGTTATGCCACTACTCATAATTTAAATTAAATTCCTTTTGTCCGTGTGACCCACTGGTAGTCCCATATATTCCTTCTGTCTGTGTGACCCACTGGTAGTCCCTTATATTCCTTCTGTTTGTGTGACACACTGATAGTCCCATATATTCCTTCTGTCTGTGTAACACACTGGTAGTCCCATATATTCCTTCTGTTTGTGTGACACACTGGTAGTCCCATATATTCCTTCTGTTTGTGTGACACACTGATAGTCCCATATATTCCTTCTGTCTGTATGAAACACTGGTAGTCCCATATATTCCTTCTGTTTGTGTGACACACTGGTAGTCCCATATATTCCTTCTGTTTGTGTGACACACTGGTAGTCCCATATATTCCTTCTGTTTGTGTGACACACTGGTAGTCCCTTATATTCCTTCTGTTTGTGTGACACACTGGTAGTCCCATATATTCCTTCTGTCTGTGTGACACACTGGTAGTCCCATATATTCCTTCTGTCTATGTGACACACTGGTAGTCCCATATATTCCTTCTGTCTGTGTGACGCACTGGTAGTCCCATATATTTCTTGTCTGTGTGACACACTGGTAGTCCCCTATATTTCTTGTCTGTGTGACCACTGGTAGTCCCCTATATTTCTTGTCTGTGTGACATACTGGTAGTCATCTATATTTCTTGTCTGTGTGACCCACTGGTAGTCCCTATATTTCTTGTCTGTGTGACACACTGGTAGTCCCCTGTATTTCTTGTCTGTGTGACACACTGGTAGTCCCCTATATTCTTGTCTGTGTGACCCACTGGTAGTCCCCTATATTCCTTCTGTCTGTGTGACACACTGGTAGTCCCATATATTTCTTGTCTGTGTGACACACTGGTAGTCCCTATATTTCTTGTCTGTGTGACCCACTGGTAGTCCCCTATATTTCTTGTCTGTGTGACCCACTGGTAGTCCCCTATATTTCTTGTCTGTGTGACACACTGGTAGTCACTTTGTTTATAGCACATCAGATTCTACCTTTAGAGGGTTTATTGCTATGATCTCTATGCCGTGAGACTTTGTTTATAGCACATACGATTCTATCTTTAGAGGGTTTATTGCTATGATGTCTATACAGTGACACTTTGTTTATAGCACATCCGATTCTACCTTTAGAGGGTTTATTGCTATGATGTCTATACAGTGACACTTGTTTATAGCACATCAGATTATACCTTTAGAGGGTTATTGCTATGATGTCAATACAGTGACACTTTGTTTATAGCACATCAGATTATACCTTTAGAGGGTTTATTGCTATGATGTCAATACAGTGACACTTTCTTTATAGCATATCAGATTCTACCTTTAGAGGGTTTATTGCTATGCCACTACTCATAATTTAAATTAAATTCCTTCTGACTGTGTGACCCACTGGTAGTCCCATACATTTCTTCTGTCTGTGTGACACACTGGTAGTCCCATATATTCCTTCTGTCTGTGTGACCAACTGGTAGTCCCATATATTCCTTCTGTCTGTGTGACACACTGGTAGTCCCATATATTCCTTCTGTCTGTGTGACCCACTGGTAGTCCCATATATTCCTTCTGTCTGTGTGACACACTGGTAGTCCCATATATTCTTCTGTTTGTGTGACCCACTGGTAGTCCCATATATTCCTTCTGTCTGTGTGACACACTGGTAGTCCCATATATTCCTTCTGTTTGTGTGACAGACTGGTAGTCCCCTATATTTCTTGTCTGTGTGACACACTGGTAGTCCCATATATTCCTTCTGTTTGTGTGACACATTGGTAGTCCCCTATATTCTTCTGACTGTGTGACACACTGGTAGTCCCCTATATTTCTTCTGTCTGTGTGACCCTCCGGTAGTCCCCTATATTTCTTGTCTGTGTGACCCACTGGTAGTCCCCTATATTTCTTGTCTGTGTGACCCACTGGTAGTCCCCTATATTTATTGTCTGTGTGACACACTGGTAGTCCCCTATATTTCTTGTCTGTGTGACCCACTGGTAGTCCCCTATATTTATTGTCTGTGTGACACACTGGTAGTCCCCTATATTTCTTGTCTGTGTGACCCACTGGTAGTCCCCTATTTCTTGTCTGTGTGACACACTGGTAGTCACTTTGTTTATAGCACACCAGATTCTACCTTTAGAGGGTTTATTGCTATGATGTCTATACAGTGACACTTTGTTTATAGCACATCAGATTCTACCTTTAGAGGGTTTATTGCTATGATGTCTATGCAGTGACACTTTCTTTATAGCACATCAGATTCTACCTTTAGAGGGTTTATTGCTATGATGTCAATACAGTGACACTTTGTTTATAGCACATCAGATTCTACCTTTAGAGGGTTTATTGCTATGCCACTACTCATAATTTAAATTAAATTCCTTCTGTCCGTGTGACCCACTGGTAGTCCCCTATATTTTTTCTGTCACTGTAACTCTCTTGTCTCCTACATTTCTTGTCAGTGTGACCCTCTGATGGTCCCCTATATTTCTTCTGTCTGTGTGACCTCCGGTAGTCCCTATATTTCTTCTGTCTGTATAACCCTCTGGTAGTCCCCTATATTTCTTCTGTCTGTGTAACCCTCCGGTAGTCCCCTATATTTTTCTGTCACTGTAACTCTCTGGTCTCCTACATTTCTTGTCTGTGTGACCCTCTAATCCCCTATATTTCTTCTGTCCGTGTGACCCTCTAGTATTCACCTATATTTCTTCTGTCTGTGTGACGCTCTGGCAGTCCCCTATATGTTTTCTGTCTGTGTGACCCACTGTTCCCCTATATTTCTTCTGTCCGTGTGACCCTCTAGTAGTCACCTATATTTCTTCTGTCCGTTGTGACCCTCTAGTATTCACCTATATTTCTTCTGTCCGTGTGACCCTCTAGTAGTCACCTATATTTCTTCTGTCTGTTTGAACCTCTGGTAGTCCCGTAAATTTCTTCAGTCTGTGTGTCCCTCAGGTCCCCTATATTTCTTGTCTGTGTGTCCCTCTAGTCTCCTATATTTCATTTGTCTATATTTCATTTGTCTGTGTGTCCCTCAGGTCCCCTATATTTCTTCTGTCTGTTTGACCCTCTGGTAGTCCCGTATTTTTCTCCTTCAGTCTGTGTGTCCCTCAGGTCCCCTATATTTCTTTTGTCTGTGTGTCCCTCTAGTCTCCTATATTTCTTTTGTCTGTGTGTCCCTCAGGTCCCCTATATTTCTTCTGTCTGTGTGTCCCTCTAGTCTCCTATATTTCTCTGTCTGTGTGTCCCTCAGGTCCCCTATATTTCTTTTGTCTGTGTGTCCTCAGGTCCCCTATATTTCTTTTGTCTGTGTCCCTCAGGTCCCTATATTTCTTTTGTCTGTGTGTCCTCAGGTCCCCTATATTTCTTTTGTCTGTGTGTCCCTCAGGTCCCCTATATTTCTTCTGTCTGTGTGTCCCTCTAGTCTCCTATATTTCTTCTGTCTGTGTGTCCCTCAGGTCCCCTATATTTCTTTGTCTGTGTGTCCCTCAGGTCCCCTATATTTCTTCTGTCTGTGTGTCCCTCTAGTCTCCTATATTTCTTTTGTCTGTGTGTCCCTCAGGTCCCCTATATTTCTTCTGTCTGTGTGTCCCTCTAGTCTCCTATATTTCTCTTGTCTGTGTGTCCCTCAGGTCCCCTATATTTCTTTTGTTGTGTGTCCCTCAGGTCCCCTATATTTCTTCTGTCTGTGTGTCCCTCTAGTCTCCTATATTTCTTTTGTCTGTGTGTCCCTCAGGTCCCCTATATTTCTTTTGTCTGTGTGTCCTCAGGTCCCCTATATTTCTTCTGTCTGTGTGTCCCTCTAGTCTCCTATATTTCTTTTGTCTGTGTGTCCCTCAGGTCCCCTATTTCTTCTGTCCGTGTAACCCTCAGGTCCCCTATATTTCTTCTGTCTGTGTGTCCCTCTAGTCTCCTATATTTCTTTTGTCTGTGTGTCCCTCAGGTCCCCTATATTTCTTTTGTCTGTGTGTCCCTCAGGTCCCCTATATTCTTCTGTCTGTGTGTCCCTCTAGTCTCCTATATTTCTTTTGTCTGTGTGTCCCTCAGGTCCCCTATATTTCTTTTGTCTGTGTGTCCCTCAAGTCCCCTATATTTCTTTTGTCTGTGTGTCCCTCTAGTCTCCTATATTTCTTTTGTCTGTGTGTCCCTCAGGTCCCCTATATTTCTTCTGTCTGTGTGTCCCTCTAGTCTCCTATATTTCTTTTGTCTGTGTGTCCCTCAGGTCCCCTATATTTCTTTTGTCTGTGTGTCCCTCAGGTCCCCTATATTTCTTCTGTCTGTGTGTCCCTCAAGTCTCCTATATTTCTTTTGTCTGTGTGTCCCTCAGGTCCCCTATATTTCTTTTGTCTGTGTGTCCCTCAGGTCCCCTATATTTCTTTTGTCTGTGTGTCCCTCAAGTCCCCTATATTTCTTTTGTCTGTGTGTCCCTCTAGTCTCCTATATTTCTTTTGTCTGTGTGTCCCTCAGGTCCCCTATATTTCTTCTGTCTGTGTGTCCCTCTAGTCTCCTATATTTCTTTTGTCTGTGTGTCCCTCAGGTCCCCTATATTTCTTTTGTCTGTGTGTCCCTCTAGTCTCCTATATTTCTTCTGTCTGTGTGTCCTCTAGTCTCCTATATTTCTTCTGTCTGTGTGTCCCTCAGGTCCCCTATATTTTTTCTGTCCGTGTAACCCTCTGGTACCCTATGTCTGTGTAACCCTCTGGTCCACTATATTTTTTTCTGTCCGTGTAACCTCTGGTCCCCTATATTTTTTCTGTCTGTGTAACCCTCTGGTCCACTATATTTTTTCTGTCTGTGTAACCTCTGGTCCACTATATTTTTTCTGTCCGTGTAACCCTCTGGTCCACTATATTTTTTCTGTCTGTGTAACCCTCTGGTCCACTATATTTTTCTGTCCGCGTAACCCTCTGGTCCACTATATTTTTCTGTCTGTGTAACCTCTGGTCCCCTATATTTTTTCTGTCCGTGTAACCTCTGGTCCCCTATATTTTTTCTGTCTGTGTAACCTCTGGTCCCCTATATTTTTTCTGTCTGTGTAACCTCTGGTCCCCTATATTTTTTCTGTCTGTGTAACTCTGGTCCCCTATATTTTTTCTGTCCGTGTAACCCTCTGGTCCACTATATTTTTTCTGTCTGTGTAACCCTCTGGTCCACTATATTTTTTCTGTCTGTGTAACCTCTGGTCCACTATATTTTTTCTGTCTGTGTAACCCTCTGGTCCACTATATTTTTTCTGTCTGTGTAACCCTCTGGTCCACTATATTTTTCTGTCTGTGTAACCTCTGGTCCCCTATATTTTTCTGTCCGTGTAACCCTCTGGTCCACTATATTTTTTCTGTCCGTGTAACCCTCTGGTCCACTATATTTTTTCTGTCTGTGTAACCCTCTGGTCCACTATATTTTTCTGTCTGTGTAACCCTCTGGTCCACTATATTTTTTCTGTCTGTGTAACCCTCTGGTCCACTATATTTTTTCTGTCTGTGTAACCCTCTGGTCCACTATATTTTTTCTGTCTGTGTAAACCTCTGGTCCACTATATTTTTCTGTCTGTGTAAACCTCTGGTCCACTATATTTTTTCTGTCTGTGTAACCTCTGGTCCACTATATTTCTTCTGACTGTGTAACCTTCTGGTGACAACACCATTCAACCTGCACTACATAGTAAATTACTTTTTTGTTTTTATGGAACCCTATTCTGAGACATTTCACACATTTCTCTTGTTGGGTACCCCTGATATTCAATCTGGCATTTTCTTTGTGCTTTGTGTATGCACACTGACCTATATGTGGATACTTCTGGGCCTGTATGTTCCTTGTATGTGTATGTTTATACATATATGCACCCTCTCCCCATAACTTTAGAACGCCTCAAGTAAGAGCTCTTTATATGCGTTCATGCCATCCCACAATGCTCATGCCTTCCCATCACGCTGCTGGTCACATCTCCACACTCTGACTGAAGCAAACCATTTTTCTTTTGCTGCTCACAACAGCTGGAAGCTGAGTCCTCTTTTTCTAATTTGATAAAATTACTTTGTTTTGATATGTTGTTGTATTATTATTAGTTGGCTATGTAGTGTTCACTTATTGACTTACATATCTGTGTGTTGTTTATTGTTCCTGCTGAAGGCCTATTCAGCTACAATATCATTGATTTGGTCTTGTCCCTTACTTACATAAAAGATGTAAAAATATACATTTTTATCTTTTTTTTTTCCATTTCTACTTTAAAATCAGCTTTACATAAGTTTCAGATTTGGAAGCCTCGATCCTTCAACTCTTGCGGTCATGAGCTCTTGATTGTCTGACCTATTCATGATGGAGGGGTAGAACAACATCATGACACAAGATTACATTTTGCATTGTTGGTACTGATATATGTGTGTGTGTCTTTATTTTGCCCTAAACCTACACTGTGGCTGACACACTGTCTTTGGCTGAATCTTGCTTTGAAGTCAGTGCTTTCCTTCTCGCAGGTGGATGCTGGTCAACGTTGTGATCTCCCCTCTCACTCTGGTTTCTTTCTGGGTGTTCTCAAAACAGCCTTTCCTATTCAGATTGCAACTGCTAGACAGAAGTGGTCTGGTGCAAAAATAAACAACAAAACTCCCATCATCCAACAAGCAATCTCTACAAAGCTACTTTAATACCCCTATTCATCCAACAAGCAATCTCTACAAAGCTGCTTTAATACCCCTATTCATCCAACAAGCAATCTCTACAAAGCTACTTTAATACCCCTATTCATCCAACAAGCAATCTCTACAAAGCTACTTTAATAACCCTATTCATCCAACAAGCAATCTCTACAAAGCTACTTTAATACCCCTATTCATCCAACAAAGCAATCTCTACAAAGCTACTTTACCACCACCATTTATCGCTACTTTACCACCACCATTTATCCAACAAGCAATCTCTACAAAGCTACTTTACCACCACCATTTATCCAACAAGCAATCTCTACAAAGCTACTTTACCACCACCATTTATCCAACAAGCAATCTCTACAAAGCTACTTTACCACCACCATTTATCCAACAAGCAATCTCTACAAAGCTACTTTACCACCACCATTTATCCAACAAGCAATCTCTACAAAGCTACTTTACCACCACCATTTATCCAACAAGCAATCTCTACAAAGCTACTTTACCACCACCATTTATCCAACAAGCAATCTCTACAAAACTACTTTACCACCACCATTTATCCAACAAGCAATCTCTACAAAGCTACTTACCACCCCATTCATCCAACAAGCAATCTCTACAAAGCTACTTTACCACCACCATTTATCCAACAAGCAATCTCTACAAAGCTACTTTACCACCACCATTATCCAACAAGCAATCTCTACAAAGCTACTTTACCACCACCATTTATCCAACAAGCAATCTCTACAAAGCTACTTTACCACCACCATTTATCCAACAAGCAATCTCTACAAAGCTACTTTACCACCACCATTTATCCAACAAGCAATCTCTACAAAGCTACTTTACACCACCACCATTTATCCAACAAGCAATCTCTACAAAACTACTTTACCACCACCATTCATGCAACAAGCAATCTCTACAAAACTACTTTACCACCACCATTTATCCAACAAGCAATCTCTACAAAACTACTTTACCACCACCATTTATCCAACAAGCAATCTCTACAAAGCTACTTTACCACCCCCATTCATCCAACAAGCAATCTCTACAAAGCTACTTTACCACCACCATTTATCCAACAAGCAATCTCTACAAAGCTACTTTACCACCCCCATTTATCCAACAAGCAATCTCTACAAAGCTACTTTACCACCACCATTTATCCAACAAGCAATCTCTACAAAGCTACTTTACCACCACCATTATCCAACAAGCAATCTCTACAAAGCTACTTTACCACCACCATTCATCCAACAAGCAATCTCTACAAAGCTACTTTACCACCACCATTTATCCAACAAGCAATCTCTACAAAGCTACTTTACCACCACCATTTATCCAACAAGCAATCTCTACAAAGCTACTTTACCACCACCATTTATCCAACAAGCAATCTCTACAAAACTACTTTACCACCACCATTTATCCAACAAGCAATCTCTACAAAACTACTTTACCACCCCATTCATCCAACAAGCAATCTCTACAAAACTACTTTACCAACCCATTCATCCAACAAGCAATCTCTACAAAACTACTTTACCACCCCATTCATCCAACAAGCAATCTCTACAAAACTACTTTACCACCCCATTCATCCAACAAGCAATCTCTACAAAACTACTTTACCACCCCATTCATCCAACAAGCAATCTCTACAAAACTACTTTACCACCACCATTTATCCAACAAGCAATCTCTACAAAATTACTTTACCACCACCATTTATCCAACAAGCAATCTCTACAAAACTACTTTACCACCCCATTCATCAACAAGCAATCTCTAAAAAATACTTTACCACCCCCATTTATCCAACAAGCAATCTCTACAAAACTACTTTACCACCACCATTTATCCAACAAGCAATCTCTACAAAACTACTTTACCACCACCATTTATCCAACAAGCAATCTCTACAAAACTACTTTACCACCCCATTCATCCAACAAGCAATCTCTACAAAACTACTTTACCACCACCATTTATCCAACAAGCAATCTCTACAAAACTACTTTACCACCACCATTTATCCAACAAGCAATCTCTACAAAAACTACTTTACCACCCCATTCATCCAACAAGCAATCTCTACAAAACTACTTTACCACCACCATTTATCCAACAAGCAATCTCTACAAAACTACTTTACCACCCCATTCATCCAACAAGCAATCTCTACAAAACTACTTTACCACCACCATTTATCCAACAAGCAATCTCTACAAAACTACTTTACCACCACCATTTATCCAACAAGCAATCTCTACAAAACTACTTTACCACCCCATTCATCCAACAAGCAATCTCTACAAAACTACTTTACCACCACCATTTATCCAACAAGCAATCTCTACAAAACTACTTTACCACCACCATTTATCCAACAAGCAATCTCTACAAAACTACTTTACCACCTATTCATCCAACAAGCAATCTCTACAAAACTACTTTACCACCACCATTTATCCAACAAGCAATCTCTACAAAGCTACTTAAACTGCCACCACAGTCAGGCTACCTTTGTGTGTTCCTGCAACTGTTTCTCATGCTCTTGTTCCAGTTGCTGTCGCTGCTGTTGATACTGCTGCAAAAGCATGTGTTGTTGTATCTGTTGCTGGTGTTTAAGACAGTTGAGCTGCTGCTGTAAATGCTGGTCTGTGATTGCATCTGAGGAGGTGGAATAGCAGAGCAATAAAAACTAGTTAGTGAGAAACATAACAACAGTTAGATGCAATAACAAAAAACACAAATGAGGAGCAACAACAACATAAGTGAGATTCAACAAAAACACAAGTGAGGTTCAACAGCAACACAAGTGAGATTCAGCAGCAACACAAGTGAGATTCAGCAGCAACACAAGTGAGATTCAACAGCAACACAAGTGAGATGATAACAACAACACAAGTGAGATGATAACAACAACACAAGTGAGATTCAACAGCAACACAAGTGAGATGATAACAACAACACAAGTGAGATTCAACAGCAACACAAGTGAGATAACAACAACACAAGTGAGATGATAACAACAACACAAGTGAGATTCAACAGCAACACAAGTGAGATGATAACAACAACACAAGTGAGATGATAACAACAACACAAGTGAGGTGTAACAACAACACAAGTGAGATGATAACAACAACACAAGTGAGATGATAACAACAACACAAGTGAGATGATAACAACAACACAAGTGAGATGATAACAACACAAGTGAGATGATAACAACAACACAAGTGAGATGATAACAACAACACAAGTGAGATGATAACAACAACACAAGTGAGATGATAACAACAACACAAGTGAGATGATAACAACACAAGTGAGATGATAACAACAACACAAGTGAGATGATAACAACAACACAAGTGAGATGATAACAACAACAAAAGTGAGATGATAACAATAACACAAGTGAGGTATAACAACAACAACACAAGTGAGATGATAACATATCACAAGTGAGGTGTAACAACAATAGCACAAGTGAGATGTAACAACGATAACACAAGTGAGGTGTAACAGCGATAACACAAGTGAGCTGATAACAACAACAACACGACTGAGATGATAACAATAACACAAGTGAGGTGTAACAACAATAACACAAGTGAGGTGTAACAACAACAACACAAATGAGATGATAATAATAACACAAGTGAGGTGTAACAACAACAACAACACAAGTGAGATGCTAACAACAATAACACTAATGAGGTGTAACAACAATAACACAAGTGAGATGATAACAACAATAACACAAGTGAGATGAAAACAACAATAACACAAATGAGGTGTAAAAACAATAACACAAGTGAGATGATAACAACAATAACACAAGTGAGATGAAAACAATAATAACACAAATGAGGTGTAACAACAATAACACAAGTGAGGTGTAACAACAATAACACAAATGAGGTGTAACAACAATAACACAAGTGAGATGATAACAACAATAACACAAGTGAGGTGTAACAACAATAACACAAGTGAGATGAAAACAATAACAACACAAATGAGGTGTAACAACAATAACGCAAGTGAGATGATAACAACAATAACACAAGTGAAATGATAACAACAATAACACAAATGAGGTGTAACAACAATAACACAAGTGAGATGATAAAACCAATAACACAAGTGAGATGAAAAACAACAATAACACAAGTGAGATGATAACAACAATAACACAGGTGAGATGATAACAACAATAACACAAGTGAGATGATAACAACAATAACACAAATGAGATGATAACAATAATAACACAAGTGAGATGAAAACAACAATAACACAAATGAGGTGTAACAACAATAACACAAGTGAGGTGTAACAATAATAACACAAGTGAGATGATAACAACAATAACACAAGTGAGGTGTAACAAAAAAACACAAGTGAGATGATAACAAGAATAACACAAGTGAGATGATAACAATAACACAAATGAGGTGTAACAACAATAACACATTTGAGGTGTAACAACAATAACACAAGTGAGATGAAAACAGCAATAACACAAGTGAGGTGTAACAACAATAACACAGTGAGATGATAACAACAATAACACAAATGAGGTGTAACAACAACAGTAACAACAACAACAACACAAGTGAGATGAAAACAACAATAACACTAATGAGGTGTAACAACAACACAAGTGAGATGATAACAACAATAACACTAATGAGGTGTAACAACAACACAAGTGAGATGATAACAACAATAACACTAATGAGGTGTAACAACAACACAAGTGAGATGATAACAACAATAACACTAATGAGGTGTAACAACAACACAAGTGAGATGATAACAACAATAACACTAATGAGGTGTAACAACAATAACACAAGTGAGATGATAACAACAATAACACAAATGAGGTGTAACAACAACAGTAAAAACAACAACAACACAAGTGAGATGAAAACAACAATAACACTAATGAGGTGTAACAACAACACAAGTGAGATGATAACAACAATAACACTAATGAGGTGTAACAACAACACAAGTGAGATGATAACAACAATAACACTAATGAGGTGTAACAACAACACAAGTGAGATGATAACAACAATAACACTAATGAGGTGTAACAACAACACAAGTGAGATGATAACAACAATAACACTAATGAGGTGTAACAACAACACAAGTGAGATGATAACAACAATAACACAAGTGAGATGATAACAACAATAACACAAGTGAGGTGTAACAACAACAACACAAGTGAGATGATAACAACAATAACACTCATCAGGTGTAACAACAATAACACAAGTGAGATGATATCAACAATAACACACGTGAGATGAAAACAACAATAACACAAGTGAGATGATAACAACAATAACACAAGTGAGATGATAACAACAATAACACAAGTGAGATGAAAACAACAATAACACAAGTGAGATGATAACAACAATAATGCTAATGAGGTGTAACAACAATAACACAAGTGAGAGGATAACAACAATAACACAAATGAGATGTAACACCAATAACACAAGAGAGATGATAACAACAATAACACAAATGAGGTGTAACAACAATAACACAAGTGAGATGATAACAACAATAACACAAGGGAGATGATAACAACAATAACACAAGTGAGATGATAACAACAATAGCACAAGTGAGATGAAAACAACAAAAACACAAATGAAGTGTAACAACAATAACACAAATGAGGTGTTACAACAATAACACAAGTGAGATGATAACAACAATAACACAAATGAGGTGTAACAACAATAACACAAGTGAGATGATAACAACAATAACACAAGTGAGATAATAACAACAATAACACAAGTGAGGTGTAAAAACAATAACACAAATGAGGTGTAACAACAATAACACAAGTGAGATGATAACAAGAATAACACAAGTGAGGTGTAAAAACAATAACACAAGTGAGATGATAACAACAATAACACAAATGAGGTGTAACAACAATAACACAAGTGAGATGATAACAACAATAACACAAGTGAGGTGTAACAACAACAACAACAACAACACAAGTGAGATGATCACAACAATAACACTAATGAGGTGAACAACAATAACACAAATGAGGTGTAACAACAATAACACAAGTGAGATGATAACAAGAATAACACAAGTGAGGTGTAAAAACAATAACACAAGTGAGATGATAACAACAATAACACAAATGAGGTGTAACAACAATAACACAAGTGAGATGATAACAACAATAACACAAGTGAGGTGTAACAACAATAAGACAAGTGAGATGATAACAACAATAACACTAATGAGGTCTAACAACAATAACACAAATGAGGCATAACAACAACAACAACAACACAAGTGAGGTGATAACAACAATAACACTAATGACGTGTTACAACAATAACACAAGTGAGATGATAACAACAATAACACAAGTGAGATGATAACAACAATAACACAAGTGAGATGATAACAACAACAACACAAGTGAGATGATAACAACAATAACACAAGTGAGATGATAACAACAATAACACAAGTGAGTTGATAACAACAGTAACACAAAAGAGGTGTAACAACAATAACACAAGTGAGATGATAACAACAATAACACTAATGAGGTGTAACAACAATAACACAAGTGAGATGATAACAACAATAACACTAATGAGGTGTAACAACAATAACACAAGTGAGATGATAACAACAATAACACAAATGAGGTGTAACAACAATAACACAAGTGAGGTGTAACAACAATAACACAAGTGAGGTGTAACAACAATAACACAAATGAGATGATAACAACAATAACACAAGTGAGATGATAACAACAACAACACAAGTGAGATGATAACAACAATAACACAGGTGAGATGATAACAACAATAACACAAGTGAGATGATAACAACAATAACACAAATGAGGTGTAACAACAATAACACAAGTGAGATGATAACAACAATAACACTAATGAGGTGTAACAACAATAACACAAATGAGATGATAACAACAATAACACAAGTGAGATGATAACAACAATAACACAAGTGAGATGATAACAACAATAACACAGGTGAGATGATAACAAACAATAACACAAGTGAGATGATAACAACAATAACAGGTGAGATGATAACAACAATAACACAAGTGAGATGATAACAACAATAACACAAGTGAGATGATAACAACAATAACACAAGTGAGATGATAACAACAGTAACACAAGTGAGATGATAACAACAATAACACAAGTGAGATGATAACAACAATAACACAGGTGAGGTGCAATAACAAAAAGAACACAAAGAAGATGCAACAATACAACAGTGTGTCCTTATCAATACTGGCCCTGGTAGGTAATCATAACTATCTGACCCAGTATGTACCTATCAATACCAGAACCAGTATGTACTTATCAATATCAGAACCAGTATGTACTTATCAATACCAGACCCAGTGGTGTCCTTATCAATATAAGATCCAGTGCATACTCATCAATACCAGACCCAGTATGTACTCATCAATACCAAACCCAGTATGTACTCATCAATACCAGACCCAGTATGTACTCATCAATACCAGACCCAGTATGTACTCATCAATACCAGACCCAGTATGTACTCATCAATACCAGACCCAGTATGTACTCATCAATACCAGACCCAGTATGTACTCATCAATACCAGACCCAGTATGTACATATCAAAGTGTGGTGCAAGAGCATCTCAAATGAGGTGTAGCAACAACAGCAGCACAAGTGAGGTGTAAGAACAATATCTCAAGTGAGGTGTAAGAACAACATCTCAGTGAGGTGTAAGAACAACATCACGAGTCAGGTGTAACAACATCATCACGAGTCAGGTGTAACAACAACAGCACAAATGAGGTGTAAACAACAACATCACAAGTCAGGTGTGACAACATCACGAGTCAGGTGTAACAACATCGTGAGTCAGGTGTAACAACAACATAATGAGTCAGGTGTAACAAAAACAGCACGAGGGAGGTGTAACAACAACATCATGAGTCAGGTGTAACAACAACATAATGAGTCAGGTGTGACAACAACATCATGAGTCAGGTGTGACAACAACATCATGAGTCAGGTATGACAACATCATGAGTCAGGTGTAAGAACATCAAGAGTCAGTTATAACAACAACATCATGAGCCAGGTGTGACAACAACAGCATGAGTCAGGTGTAACAACAACATCACAAGTGATGAGTAACAACAACAGCACAAGTGAGGTGTAACAACAACATGAGTCAGGTGCAAATACAACATCACGAGTCAGGTGTAACAACAACATCACGAGTCAGGTGTGACATCACGAGTCAGGTGTGACATCACGTGTCAGGTGTAACAACATCATGAGTCAGGTGTAACAACAACATGAGTCAGGTGTAACAAAAACAGCACGAGGGAGGTGTAACAACATCATGAGTCAGGTGTAACAACAACAACATAATGAGTCAGGTGTAACAAAAACAGCACGAGGGAGGTGTAACAAACACATCAAGAGTCAGTTGTAACAACAACATCATGAGTCAGGTGTGACAACAACATCATGAGTCAGGTGTGACAACATCATGACTCAGGTGTAACAACATCATGAGTCAGGTGTAACAACAACATAATGAGTCAGGTGTAACAAAAACTGCACGAGGGAGGTGTAACAACAACATCACGAGTCAGGTGTGACAACATCATGAGTCAGGTGTAACAACATCATGAGTCAGGTGTAATAACAACATAATGAGTTAGGTGTAACAAAAACAGCACGAGGGAGGTGTCACAACAACATCACGAGTCAGGTGTAACAACAACATCATGAGTCAGGTGTGAAACATCATGAGTCAGGTGTAAGAAAATCACGAGTCATGTGTAACAACAACATAATGAGTCAGGTGTAACAAAAACATCACGAGTCAGGTGTGACAACAACAGCATGAAATAGGTGTAACAACAACATCATGAGTCAGGTGTGACAACAACAGCATGAAATAGGTGTAACAACATCACGATTCAGGTGTGACAACAACAGCATGAAATAGGTGTAACAACAACATCACGAGTTGGGTATAACAACAACATCATGATTCAGGTGTGACAACAACAGCATGAGTCAGGCGTGACAACAACAGCATGAGTCAGGTGTAACAACATCATGAGTCAGGTGTAACAACATCACGAGTCAGGTGTGACAACAACAGCATGAGTCAGGTGTGACAACAACATCATGAGTCAGGTGTAATAACAACATCATGAGTCAGGTGTAACAACAACATCATGAGTCAGGTGTAACAACATCATGAGTCAGTGTGACAACAACATCACGAGTCAGGTGTGACAACAACATCATGAGTCAGGTGTAATAACAACATCACAAGTCAGGTGTGACAACAACATCACGAGTCAGGTGTGACAACAACATCATGAGTCAGGTGTGACAACAACATCACGAGTCAGGTGTAACAACAACATCACGAGTCAGGTGTAACAACAACATCACGAGGGAGGTGTAACAACAACAGCACAAGTGAGGTGTAACAACAACAGCACAAGTGAGGTGTAAAAACAACATCACGAGGGAGCTGTAACAAGAACATCACAAGTGAGGTGTAACAACAACAGCACATGTAAGGTGTAACAACAACATCACAAGTGAGGTGTAACAACAACAGCACGAGTGAGGTGTAACAACAACAGCACAAGTGAGGTGTAACAACAACAGCACAAGTGAGGTGTAACAACAACAGCACGAGGGAGGTATAACAATAACAGCACGAAGGAGGTGTAACAAGAACATCACAAGTGAAGTGTAACAACAACAGCACAAGGGAGGTTGAACAACAACAGCACAAGTGAAGTGTAACAACAACAGCACGTGTGAGGTGTAACAACAACACAAGTGAGGTATAACAACAACAGCAAAAGTGAGGTGTAAAAACAACAGCATAAGTGAGGTGTAACAACAACAGCACTAGGGAGGTGTAACAATAACAGCACGAGGGAGGTGTAACAACAAAAGCAAGAGGGAGGTGTAACAACAACATCACAAAATGAGGTGTAACAACAACAGCACAAGGAGGTGCAACAACAACAGCACAAGTGAGGTGTAACAACAACAGCACAAGTGAGGTGTAACAACAACAGCACAAGGGAGGTGCAACAACAACAGCAAGAGGGAGGTGTAACAACACCATCACAAATGAGGTTTAACAACAACAGCACAAGGGAGGTGCAACAACAACAGCAAGAGGGAGGTGTAATAACAAATCACAAGTTAGGTGAAACAACAAAAACAGCAACACAAGTTAGGTGTAACAACAACATCACGAGTCAGGTGTAACAACAACATCACAAGTGAGGTGTAACAATATCACGAGTCAGGTGTAACAACAACAGCACAAGGGAGGTGTAACAACAACAGCAAGAGGGAGGTGTAATAACAATATCACAAGTCAGGTGTAGCAACAACAGCACAAGGGAGGTGTAACAACACAAGTTAGGTACAACACCAACAGCACAAGTTAGATGAAACAACAAAAACAGCAACACAAGTTAGGTGTAACAACAACAACAACAACAGCACAAATTAGGTGTAACAGCAACAACACCAGCACAAGTTAGCTGTAAAACAACACACAACAACAACAAAAAACACAAGTTAGTTGCAACAACACAATAAGTTAGGAGTAACAACAACAACAACATAAGTTAGGTGCAACAACAACATCAAATTAGTTGCAACAACAAAAACACAAGCTAGGTGTAACAACAACATAAATTATGTGCAACAACACACAAGTTAGGTGCAACAACAAAACAAGTTAGGTGCAACAACAATAACACAGGTTAGTTGCAACAACAAAAACACAAATTAGGTGCAACAACAATAACACAAGTTAGGTGCAGCAACAAAAACATAAATTAGGTGCATCAACAACATCAACAACAACAACAACAAAAGTTAGGTGCAACAACAACAATGACAAAAATAAAATGGTACACATCAATACCAGACCCAGTGTGTCCTTATCAATACCAGAACCAGTATGTACTTATCAATACCAGACCCAGTATGTACTCATCAATACCAGACCCAGTATGTACTTATCAATACCAGACCCAGTATGTACTCATCAATACCAGACCCAGTATGTACTTATCAATACCAGACCCAGTAGGTACTTATCAATAAAAGACTCAGTATGTACTCATCAATACCAGACCTAGTATGTACTCATCAATAACAGACTCTGTATGTACTCATCAATACCAGACTCAGAATGTACTCAAGAATACCAGACCCACTATGTACTCATCAATACCAGACCCAGTATGTACTTATCAGTACCCAACAAAGTATGTACGTATCAATACCAGACCCAGCATGTACTTTCAATACCAGACTCAGTATGTACTTATCAGTACCAGACCCAGTATGTACGTATCAATACCTGACCCAGTATGTAATCATTAATACCAGACCCAATATGTACTTTTCAATACCGGATCCAGTATGTGCATATCAAAGTGTGATGCAAGAGCATCTCAAATGAGGTGTAACAACAACAACACAAGTGAGGTGTAACAACAACAGCACAAGTGAGGTGTAACATCAACAACACAAATGAGGTGTAACAACAACAGCTCAAATTAGGTGTAACAACAACACAAGTGAGGTGTAACAACAACAACATCACAAGTGAGGTGTAACAACAACAGCTCAAATTAGGTGTAACAACAACAACAGCACAAGTGAGGTGTAACAACAACAACACAAATGAGGTGTAACAACAACAGCTCAAATTAGGTGTAACAACAACACAAGTGAGGTGTAACAACAACAACAGCACAAGTGAGGTGTAACAACAACACAAATGAGGTGTAACAACAACAGCTCAAATTAGGTGTAACAACAACACAAGTGAGGTGTAACAACAACAACAGCACAAGTGAGGTGTAACAACAACAACACAAATGAGGTGTAACAACAACAGCTCAAATTAGGTGTAACAACAACACAAGTGAGGTGTAACAACAACAACAACACAAATGAGGTGTAACAACAACAACACAAGTGAGGTGTAACAACAACAGCTCAAATTAGGTGTAACAACAACACAAGTGAGGTGTAACAACAACAACAACACAAGTGAGGTGTAACAACAACAACAACACAAGTGATGTGTAACAACAACAGCACAAGTGAGGTGTAACAACAACAACACAAGTGAGGTGTAACAACAACAACAACACAAGTGAGGTGTAACAACAACAGCTCAAATTAGGTGTAACAACAACAACACAAGTGAGGTGTAACAACAACAGCTCAAATTAGGTGTAACAACAACAAAACACATGGGGTGTAAAAAAACAAAAAACACAAGTGAGGGGTAAAAAACAACAACACACAAATGAGGTGCAACAACAACAAAACAAGTGAGGTGTATAAGCAACAACAACACAAGTTAGGTCTAACAACAACAACACAAATGAGGTGCAAGAACAACAACAAAACAAGTGAGGTGTAAAAGCAACAACAACACAAGTTAGGTCTAACAACAACAACACAAGTGAGGTCTAACAACAACAAAACAAGTGAGGTGTAAAAGTTAGGTGCAACAACAACAACAAAAACACAAATTAGGTGCAACAACAACACAAGTTAGTTATAGCAACAACAACAGCACAAGTTAGGTGTAACAACAATAACAGCACAAGTTAGGTGCAACAACAACAGCACATGTTAGGAATAACAACAACAACAACACAAGTTAGGTGCAACAACAACAGTACAAGTGAGGTGTAACAACAACAACACAAGTTAGGTGTAACAACAACAACATCAAATTAGTTGCTACAACAACAACACAAGTTAGGTGTAACAACAATAACAGCACAAGTTAGGTGCAAAAACAACAGCACATGTTAGGAATAACAACAACAACAACACAAGTTAGGTGCAACAACAACAGTACAAGTGAGGTGTAACAACAACACAAGTTAGGTGTAACAACAACAACATCAAATTAGTTGCAACAACAACAACACAAGTTAGGTGTAACAACAACAACATCAAATTAGTTGCAACAACAACACACAAGTTAGGTGAAACAACAACACAAGTTAGGTGCAACAACAATAACACAAGTTAGGTGCAAAAACAACAACACAGGTTAGGTGCAACAACAAAAACACAAGTTAGGTGCAACAACAATAACACAAGTTAGGTGCAACAACAACAACACAGGTTAGGTGCAACAACAAAAACACAATTTAGGTGCAACAACAAAAACACAATTTAGGTGCAACAACAATAACACAAGTTAGGTGCAACAACAACAACACAGGTTAGGTGCAACAACAAAAACACAAGTTAGGTGCAACAACAATAACACAAGTTAGGTGCAACAACAACAAAAACACAAGTTAGGTGCAACAACAAAAACACAAATTAGGTGCAACAACAACAAAAACACAAATTAGATGCAACAACAACAATAACAACAATAAAATGGTACACATCAATACCAGACCCAGTGTGTCCTTATCAATACCGGAACTGGTGTGTACTCATATATACCGGTCCCTGTAAATAATCATAACTATCGGACCCAGTATGTACCTATCAATACAAGAACCAGTATGTACTTATCAATACCCAACCCAATGTGTACTTATAAATACAAGACACAGTGTGTCCTTATCAAAACCAGACTCAGTATGTACTTATCAATACCAGACCCAGTATCTACTTATCAATACCAGACTCATTATGAACTTCTCAATACAAGACTCAGTATGAACTTATCAACAACAGACTCAGTATGTACTCATCAATAACAGACTCAGTATGTACTCATCAATAACAGACCCAGTATATACTCATCAATAACAGACTCAGTATGTACTCATCAATAACAGACCCAGTATGAACTCATCAATAACAGACCCAGTATGTAATTATCAATAACAGACTCAGTATGTACTCATCAATAACAGACTCAGTATGTACTTATCAATAACAGACCCAGTATGTACTCATCAATAACAGACCCAGTATGTACTTATCAATAACAGACCCAGTATGTACTTATCAATACCAGACCCAGTATGTACTTATCAATAACAGACCCAGTATGTACTTATCAATACCAGACCAAGTATGTACTTGTCAATACCAGACTCAGTATGTAGTTATCAATACCAGACTCAGTATGTACTTATCAATACCAGACTCAGTATGTAGTTATCAATACCAGACTCAGTATGTAGTTATCAATACCAGACTCAGTATGTATTTATCAATAACAGACTCAGTATGTACTTATCAATACCAGACCCAGTATGTACTTATCAATACCAGACTCAGTATGTAGTTATCAATACCAGACTCAGTATGTACTTATCAATACCAGACCTAGTATGTAGTTATCAATACCAGACCCAGTATGTACTTATCAATACCAGACCCAGTATGTACTTATCAATACCAGACCCAGTATGTAGTTATCAATAACATACCCAGTATGTACTTATCAATACCAGACCCAGTATGTAGTTATCAATAACATACCCAGTATGTAGTTATCAATACCAGACTCAGTATGTATTTATCAATAACAGACCCAGTATGTAGTTATCAATACCAGACCCAGTATGTAGTTATCAATAACATACCCAGTATGTACTTATCAATACCAGACCTAGTATGTAGTTATCAATAACATACCCAGTATGTACTTATCAATACCAGACCTAGTATGTAGTTATCAATAACATACCCAGTATGTAGTTATCAATACCAGACCCAGTATGTACTTATCAATACCAGACCCAGTATGTAGTTATCAATACCAGACCCAGTATGTACTTATCAATACCAGACCCAGTATGTAGTTATCAATACCAGACCCAGTATGTACTCATTAATACCAGACCCAGTATGTACTTATCAATACCAGACTCAGTATGTACTCATCAATACCAGAGCTAGTATGTACTTATCAATACCAGACTCAGTATGTACTCATGAATACCAGACCCACTATGTACTCATCAATACCAGACCCAGTATGTACTTATCAGTACCCGACAAAGTATGTACGTATCAATACCAGACCCAGCATGTACTTTCAATACTAGACCCAGTATGTAGTTATCAATACCAGACTCAGTATGTACTTTCAATACTAGACCAGTATGTAGTTATCAATACCAGACCCAGCATGTACTTTCAATACTAGACCCAGTATGTAGTTATCAATACCAGACCCAGTATGTACTTATCAATACCAGAGCTAGTATGTACTTATCAGTACCAGACCCAGTATGTACCTATCAGTACCAGATCCAGTATGTACTTATCAATACCAGACCCAGTATGTAGTTATCAATACCAGATCCAGTATGTACTTACCAATACCAGATCCAGTATGTACTTACCAATACCAGATCCAGTATGTACTTACCAATACCAGAATCAGTATGTACTCATCAATACCAGATCCAGTATGTACTTACCAATACCAGAATCAGTATGTACTCATCAATACCAGATCCAGTATGTACTTACCAATACCAGAATCAGTATGTACTCCTCAATACCAGACCCAGTATGTACTTACCAATACCAGAATCAGTATGTAATCATCAATACCAGACCCAGTATGTACTCATCAGTACCAGACCCAGTATGTACTCATCAATAACAGACTCAGTATGTACTCATCAATACCAGATCCAGTATGTACTCATCAGTACCAGACCCAGTATGTACTTATCAATAACAGACCCAGTATGTACTTATCAATACCAGACCCAGTATGTGCATATCAAAGTCTGATGCAAGAGCATCTCAAATGAGGTGTAACAACAACAACACAAGTGAGGTGTAACAACAACAACAACACAAGTGAGGTGTAACAACAACAGCTCAAATTAGGTGTAAGAACAACAACAAAACAAGTAGGGTGTAAAAGCAACAACAACACAAGTTAGGTCTAACAACAACAACACAAGTTAGGTATAACAACAAGAACACAAATGAGGTGCAAGAACAACAACAAAACAAGTGAGGTGTAAAAGCAACAACAACACAAGTTAGGTCTAACAACAACAACACAAGTGAGGTCTAACAACAACAAAACAAGTGAGGTGTAAAAGCAACAACAATAAAAACACAAATTAGGTGCAACAACAACACAAGTTAGGTATAACAACAACAGCACAAGTTAGTTGCAACAACAATAACACATGTTGGGTGTAACAACAACAACACATGTTAGGTGTAGCAACAACAACAGCACAAGTTAGGTGTAACAACAACAGCACATATTAGGAATAACAACAACACAAGTTAGGAGCAACAACAACATAAGTTAGGTATAGCAACAACAACAGCACATATTAGGTGTAACAACAACAACAGCACAGGTTAGGTGTAACAATAACAACACAAGTTAGGTGTCACAATAACAACAACAACACATGTTAGGTGTAACAACAACAGCACATGTTAGGTGTAACATAACAGCACAAGTTAAGTGTAACAATAACAACAATGACAACATCAACAACAACACACATTAGGTGTAACAACAACAGCACAAGTTAGTTTCAACATCAACAAAACAAGTTATGTGTAGCAACAACAACAACACAAATTAGGTGCAGCGAAAAACAACACAAGCTAGTTGTAATAACAAAAACACAAATTAGGTGCAACAACAACAACACAAGTTAGGTTCAACAACAACAACACAAGTTAGGTGCAAAACAAACAACGCAAGTTAGGTGCAATAATAACAAGAACAACATAAATTAGTTGCAACAATAACAACAACAACACAAGTTATTTGCAACAACAACAATACAAGTTAGGTGCAACAACAACACAAGTTAGGTGCAGCAACAACAACACAATTTAGGTGCAACAACAACACAAGTTAGGTGCAGCAACAACAACACAAGTTAGGTGCAACAACAACAACAACAACAACACCAGTTAGGTGCAACAACAACAACACCAGTTAGGTGCAACAACAACAACACAAGTTAGGTGCAGCAACAACAACACTAGTTAGGTGCAGCAACAACAACACAAGTTAGGTGCAGCAACAACAACACAAGTTAGGTGCAGAAACAACAACACATGTTAGGTGCAGCAACAACAACACTAGTTAGGTGCAACAACAGCAACAACACCAGTTAGGTGCAACAACAACAACAACACAAGTTAGGTGCAACAACAACAACACCAGTTAGTTGCAACAACAACACCAGTTAGGTGCAACAACAACAACACCAGTTAGGTGCAACAACAACAACACAAGTTAGGTGCAACAATAACAACACATGTTAGGTGCAGCAACAACAACACAAGTTAGGTGCAGAAACAACAACACAAGTTAGGTGCAGCAACAACAACACAAGTTAGGTGCAACAACAACAACAACACAAGTTAGGTGCAGCAACAACAACACAAGTTAGGTGCAACAACAACAACAACACCAGTTAGGTGCAACAAAAACAACAACACAAGTTAGGTGCAACAACAACACAAGTTAGGTGCAACAACAACAACACAAGTTAGGTGCAACAACAACAACACAATTTAGGTGCAGCAACAACAACACAAGTTAGGTGCAACAACAACAACAACACCAGTTAGGTGCAGCAACAACAACACCAGTTATGTGCAACAACAACACAAGTCAGGTGCAGCAACAACAACACAAGTTAGGTGTAACAAGAACAACAACACCAGTTAGGTGCAACAACAACAACACCAGTTAGGTGCAACAACACAAGTTAGGTTCAACAACAACACAAGTTAGGTGCAGCAACAACAACAACAACAACACAAGTTAGGTGCAGCAACAACAACAACAACAACACCAGTTAGGTGCAACAACACAAGTTAGGTTCAACAACAACACAAGTTAGGTGCAGCAACAACAACAACAACAACACCAGTTAGGTGCAACAACAACACAAGTTAGGTTCAACAACAACAACACCAGTTAGGTGCAGCAACAACACCAGTTAGGTGCAGCAACAACAACAACACAAGTTAGGTGCAACAACAACACCAGTTAGGTGCAACAACAACACCAGTTAGGTGCAACAACAACACCAGTTAGGTGCAACATCAAACAACACCAGTTAGGTGCAACAACAACACAAGTTAGGTTCAACAACAACACAAGTAAGGTGCAGCAACAACAACACCAGTTTGTTGCAACAACAACAACACAAGTTAGGTTCAATAACAACACAAGTTAGGTGCAGCAACAACAACACCAGTTTGGTGCAACAGCAACAACAACAACAACACCAGTTAGGTGCAACAACAACAACACCAGTTAGGTGCAGCAACAACAACAACACAGTTTGGTGCAACAACAACAACACCAGTTAGGTGCAAAAACAACAACAACACAAGTTAGGTTCAACAACAACACAAGTTAGGTGCAACAATAACAAGAACACAAGTTAGGTGCAGCAACAAGAAAAGTTAAGTGTAACAACAAGAACAACAATAACAACACAAGTTATGTGCAACATCATCAAAAGCATAAGTTAGGTACAATAACAAAAGCACAAGTTAGGTGCAACATCAACAAAAACACAAGTTAGATGCAACAACAAAAACACAAGTTAGGTGCAACATCAACAAAAACACAAGTTAGGTGCAACATCAACAAAAACACAAGTTAGATGCAACAACAAAAGCACAAGTTAGGTGCAACATCAACAAAAACACAAGTTAGGTGCAACATCAACAAAAACACAAGTTAGATGCAACAACAAAAGCACAAGTTAGGTACAATAACAAAAGCACAAGTTAGGTGCAACATCAACAAAAACACAAGTTAGATGCAACAACAAAAACACAAGTTAGGTGCAACATCAACAAAAACACAAGTTAGGTGCAACATCAACAAAAATACAAGTTAGGTGCAACATCAACAAAAACACAAGCTAGGTGCAACATCAACAAAAGCACAAGTTAGGTGCAACAACAAGAAACAACACAAGTTAGATGCAACAACAAAAGCACAAGTTAGGTGTAACATCAACAAAAACACAAGTTAGATGCAACAACAAAAACACAAGTTAGGTGCAACATCAACAAAAGCACAAGTTAGGTGCAACAACAAGAACAACACAAGTTAGATGCAACAACAAAAGCACAAGTTAGGTGTAACATCAACAAAAGCACAAGTTAGGTGCAACAACAAGAACAACACAAGTTAGATGCAACATCAACAAAAGCACAAGTTAGGTGCAACAACAAGAACAACACAAGTTAGATGCAACAACAAAAGCACAAGTTAGGTGTAACATCAACAAAAGCACAAGTTAGGTGCAACAACAAGAACAACACAAGTTAGGTGCAACATCAACAAAAGCACAAGTTAGGTGCAACAACAAGAACAACACAAGTTAGATGCAACAACAAAAGCACAAGTTAGGTGTAACATCAACAAAAACACAAGTTAGGTGCAACATCAACAAAAACACAAGTTAGATGCATCAACAAAAACACACGTTAGGTGCAACATCAACAAAAGCACAAGTTAGGTGCAACAACAAGAACAACACAAGTTAGATGCAACAACAAAAGCACAAGTTAGGTGTAGCATCAACAAAAACACAAGTTAGATGCATCAACAAAAACACAAGTTATGTGCAACATCAACAAAAACACAAGTTAGGTGCAGCAACAAGAACAACACAAGTTAGATGCAACAACAAAAGCACGAGTTAGGTGCAACATCAACAAAAACACAAGTTAGATGCATCAACAAAAACACACGTTAGGTGCAACATCAACAAAAGCACAAGTTAGGTGCAACAACAAGAACAACACAAGTTAGATGCAACAACAAAAGCACAAGTTAGGTGTAGCATCAACAAAAACACAAGTTAGATGCATCAACAAAAACACAAGTTATGTGCAACATCAACAAAAACACAAGTTAGGTGCAGCAACAAGAACAACACAAGTTAGATGCAACAACAAAAGCACGAGTTAGGTGCAACATCAACAAAAGCACAAGTCAGGTACAATAACAAAAGCACAAGTTAAGTGCAACAACAACTATGAAAATAGCACAGCTTCTAATGTGCAGTGGGTGATAGTGAGTTGATGGTAATGAATACACTTGCTGTTGTATAAGGTTGATGGTAATGAATACACTTGCTGTTGTATAAGGTTGATGGTAATGAATACACTTGCTGTTGTATAAGGTTGATGGTAATGAATACACTTGCTGTTGTATAAGGTTGATGGTAATGAATACACTTGCTGTTGTATAAGGTTGATGGTAATGAATACACTTGCTGTTGTATAAGGTTGATGGTAATGAATACACTTGCTGTTGTATAAGGTTGATGGTAATGAATACACTTGCTGTTGTATAAGGTTGATGGTAATGAATACACTTGCTGTTGTATAAGGTTGATGGTAATGAATACACTTGCTGTTGTATAAGGTTGATGGTAATGAATACACTTGCTGTTGTATAAGGTTGATGGTAATGAATACACTTGCTGTTGTATAAGGTTGATGGTAATGAATACACTTGCTGTTGTATAAGGCTGATGGTAATGAATACACTTGCTGTTGTATAAGGTTGATGGTAATGAATACACTTGCTGTTGTATAAGGTTGATGGTAATGAATACACTTGCTGTTGTATAAGGTTGATGGTAATGAATACACTTGCTGTTGTATAAGGTTGATGGTAATGAATACACTTGCTGTTGTATAAGGTTGATGGTAATGAATACACTTGCTGTTGTATAAGGTTGATGGTGGTGTATGAAGTTGATTACCTTTTCTGGTGACATGCTGGGGATAGGGGTTGATTTCCATGGCAGTCTCATGAGGTGTCACTGGGTCTGTAGGAGAAACGGAGACAACAAGATTTAACAAATTATGTGGCACATTCAATATGGCACTGCTTTATGTTGGGCAATTGTGTGGCATCAGTTAATATTTGACAATTGTGTGACATCAGTCTAATATTTGGGAATTGTGTGGCATCAGTTAATATTTGACAATTGTGTGACATCAGTTAATATTTGACAATTGTGTGGCATCAGTTAATATTTGACAATTGTGTGGTATCAGTTAATATTTGACAAGTGTGTGGCATCAGTTAATATTTGACAATTGTGTGACATCAGTTAATATTTGACAATTGTGTGGTATCAGTTAATATTTGACAATTGTGTGACATCAGTTAATTTTGACAATTGTGTGGTATCAGTTAATATTTGACAATTGTGTGGCATCAGTTAATATTTGACAATTGTGTGTCATCAGTTAATATTTGACAATTGTGTGACATCAGTTAATATTTGACAATTGTGTGGCATCAGTTAATATTTGACAATTGTGTGACATCAGTTAATATTTGACAATTGTGTGGCATCAGTTAATATTTGACAATTGAGTTATTGAGTTATTTGCGGGTCATCATCATTGCACTCCGAACATGTCCATAGGTGCTCAGATCCCCTCCTCAGCAATTCCCTCAGTGTGCAGCGACTGACGACTCCAGTTCTATGTTGGTTGATAAGTCTTCTTACACGGCCACCAAGTTTCTCATTTCTGGCTGTGCCCATCTTAACACCCATTTCCATCATCCGAAGAAGTGACGTTGATCTGTGTTTGTCGAAGTCCTGTGCTCTTCCAACATCTCGAAGGGCATTGATGATGTCCGCCCGATCCATCGGTTGCCCGTCCTCAACGACAGCGCAGCTAGCCAACCTGTCCGCTCTCTCATTTCCCCGTACTCCCGCATGTCCAGGGACATAGACAAAGGTGACCTTAAGTATTTTGGATTTCTGCAACGACTCTACCCATTGCATGCGTACATAGCCCGGCTCCACTTTTTTTATCATGCTCATCGGATCACTCAGTATACATGCGTGGATGTAGTCTTATGTCTCTAACCATTTGAATGCCTTGGTCACTGCCATCGCCTCCATTGTCATGCTACTCGTGGTCATGGCGTATGCACCACTGTCTTCCTTGGCTATTCTGCCTGCTGAGCATGCTGTAAATGCCCATGCACTTCTTTCGTGTCGTCTTACAGATCCGTCTGTATAGATGACTGCATCTTTCTCATCGGTATTATCGCAGATGATACCGTTGTTGGATTTGACAATTGTGTGACATCAGTTAATATTTGACAATTGTGTGGTATCAGTTAATATTTGACAATTGTGTGACATCAGTTAATATTTGACAATTGTGTGACATCAGTTAATATTTGACAATTGTGTGGTATCAGTTAATATTTGACAATTGTGTGACATCAGTTAATATTTGACAATTGTGTGGTATCAGTTAATATTTGACAATTGTGTGGCATCAGTTAATATTTGACAATTGTGTGACATCAGTTAATATTTGACAATTGTGTGACATCAGTTAATATTTGACAATTGTGTGACATCAGTTAATATTTGACAATTGTGTGGTATCAGTTAATATTTGACAATTGTGTGACATCAGTTAATATTTGACAATTGTGTCTTCTTCTTCTTCTTCTTCTTTCCTTCCTCATCTGCCTTTCAGCGTCGAGGGGAGATATAATTTGCGGTCTTTTGCTCTTCTGTTCGCCTCTGCTGCTGTTGTTTCCTAGTGCTTCTAATATTCCATCGATCCATCTTTTTCGTGGTCGACCCTTGGGTCTGTTGTTCTCACAACGTTTGTTGAAGGCTCGTTGTGTTGTGTTTTGTTCTTTCTGCCTTGTCACGTGGCTGAACCATTTTATCTGTTGTTTCCTTATATATTCTATGGCTGGGGCTATTCCTAGCTTTTTTCTCAGTTCTTCATTTCTGATCTTATCTCTCACATCAGTTAATATTTGACAATTGTGTGGCAATCTGCACAATCTGTAACATAATTTTGTCTTGTCTAAGCCTAACAAAGGTCTGACTGTAACATAATTTTGTCTTGTCTAAGCCTAACAAAGGACTGACTGTAACATAATTTTGTCTTGTCTAAGCCTAATAAAGGACTGACTGTAACATAATTTTGTCTTGTCTAAGCCTAACAAAGGTCTGACTGTAACATAATTTTGTCTTGTCTAAGCCTAACAAAGGTCTGACTGTAACATAATTTTGTCTTGTCTAAGCCTAACAAAGGACTGACTGTAACATAATTTTGTCTTGCCTAAGCCTAACAAAGGTCTGACTGTAACATAATTTTGTCTTGTCTAAGCCTAATAAAGGACTGACTGTAACATAATTTTGTCTTGTCTAAGCCTAATAAAGGACTGACTGTAACATAATTTTGTCTTGTCTAAGCCTAACAAAGGTCTGACTGTAACATAATTTTGTCTTGTCTAAGCCTAATAAAGGACTGACTGTAACATAATTTTGTCTTGTCTAAGCCTAACAAAGGTCTGACTGTAACATAATTTTGTCTTGTCTAAGCCTAACAAAGGTCTGACTGTAACATAATTTTGTCTTGTCTAAGCCTAACAAAGGACTGACTGTAACATAATTTTGTCTTGTCTAAGCCTAATAAAGGACTGACTGTAACATAATTTTGTCTTGTCTAAGCCTAACAAAGGACTGACTGTAACATAATTTTGTCTTGTCTAAGCCTAACAAAGAACTGACTGTAACATAATTTTGTCTTGTCAGTTTATAAAAAGACAGACTAACTATATTTGTATTGTCAAAGTCTATAAAATGACAGACTGTAAATATATTTGTATTGTCAAAGTCTATAAAAGGACAGACTGTAACTATATTTATCTTGTTGAAGTCTATAAAAGGACATAGCGTTACTATATTTGTCTTGTTGAAGTCTATAAAAGGACACAGCATTACAATATTTGTCTTGTTGAAGTCTATAAAAGGACACAGCATTACAATATTTGTCTTGTTGAAGTCTATAAAAGGACACAGCATTACTATATTTGTCTTGTTGAAGTCTATAAACTGGCAGACAATAGGACACAGCATTACTATATTTGTCTTGTTGAAGTCTATAAACTGGCAGACAATAACTATATTTGTCTTGTTGAAGTCTATAAAAGGGCATACAGTAACTATATTTGTCTTGTCATAGTCTATAAAAGGACACAGCATTACTACATTTGTCTTGTTGAAGTCTATAAAAGGGCAGACAATAACTATATTTGTCTTGTTGAAGTCTATAAAAGGGCAGACAGTAACTTTATTTGTCTTGTTGAAGTCTATAAAAGGGCAGACAATAACTATATTTGTCTTGTTGAAGTCTATAAAAGGGCAGACAAGAACTATATTTGTCTTGTTGAAGTCTATAAAAGGGCAGACAGTAACTATATTTGTCTTGTTGAAGTGTATAAAAGTGCAGACAGTAACTATATTTGTCTTGTCAAAGTCTATAAAAGGACATAGTGTTACTATATTTGTCTTGTTGAAGTCTATAAAAGGACATAGTGTTACTAAATTTGTCTTGTGAAGTGTATAAAAAGGCAGACAGTAACTATATTTGTCTTGTTGAAGTCTATAAAAGGACATAGTGTTACTATATTTGTCTTGTTGAAGTCTATAGAAGGACACAGCGTTACTATATTTGTCTTGTTGAAGTCTATAAAAGGACACAGCATTACTATATTTGTCTTCTTGAAGTCTATAAAAGACACAGCCTCTTATATTTGTCTTGTTGAAGTCTATAAAAGGACATAGCATTACTATATTTGTCTTGTTGAAGTCTATAAAAGGACACTGCGTTACTATATTTGTCTTGTCAAAGTCTATAAAAGGACACTGCGTTACTATATTTGTCTTGTCAAAGTCTATAAAAGGGCAGACAGTAACTATATTTGTCTTGTTAAAGTCTATAAAAGAGCAGACAGTAACTATATTTGTCTTGTTAAAGTCTATAAAAGAGCAGACAGTAACTATATTTGTCTTGTTAAAGTCTATAAAAGGACAGACAGTAACTATATTTGTCTTATTAAAGTCTATAAAAGAGCAGACAGTAACTATATTTGTCTTGTTAAAGTCTATAAAAGGACAGACAGTAACTTTATTTGTCTTGTCATAGTCTATTAAAGGGCAGACAGTAACTATATTTGTCTTGTTGAAGTCTATAAAAGGGCAGACAGTAACTATATTTGTCTTGTAGTCTATAAAAGGACAGACAGTAACTTTATTTGTCTTGTCATAGTCTATTAAAGGGCAGACAGTAACTATATTTGTCTTATTGAAGTCTATAAAAGGGCAGACAGTAACTATATTTGTCTTAGTCTATAAAAGGGCAGACAGTAACTATATTTGTCTTGCTGAAGTCTATAAAAGGGCAGACAGTAACTATATTTGTCTTATTGAAGTTTATAAAAGGGCAGACAGTAACTATATTTGTCTTAGTCTATAAAAGGGCAGACAGTAACTATATTTGTCTTATTGAAGTCTATAAAAGGGCAGACAGTAACTATATTTGTCTTATTGAAGTCTATAAAAGGGCAGACAGTAACTATATTTGTCTTGTCATAGTCTATAAAAGGACACAGCATTACTACATTTGTCTTGTGGTAGTCTATAAAAGGACACAGCGTTAATTTGTCTTGTCAAAGTCTATAAAAGGACACTGCGTTACTATATTTGTCTTGTCAAAGTCTATAAAAGGACACTGCGTTACTATATTTGTCTTGTCAAAGTCTATAAAAGGGCAGACAGTAACTATATTTGTCTTGTTAAAGTCTATAAAAGAGCAGACAGTAACTATATTTGTCTTGTTAAAGTCTATAAAAGAGCAGACAGTAACTATATTTGTCTTGTTAAAGTCTATAAAAGGACAGACAGTAACTATATTTGTCTTATTAAAGTCTATAAAAGAGCAGACAGTAACTATATTTTTCTTGTTAAAGTCTATAAAAGGACAGACAGTAACTTTATTTGTCTTGTCATAGTCTATTAAAGGGCAGACAGTAACTATATTTGTCTTGTTGAAGTCTATAAAAGGGCAGACAGTAACTATATTTGTCTTGTAGTCTATAAAAGGACAGACAGTAACTTTATTTGTCTTGTCATAGTCTATTAAAGGGCAGACAGTAACTATATTTGTCTTATTGAAGTCTATAAAAGGGCAGACAGTAACTATATTTGTCTTAGTCTATAAAAGGGCAGACAGTAACTATATTTGTCTTGCTGAAGTCTATAAAAGGGCAGACAGTAACTATATTTGTCTTATTGAAGTTTATAAAAGGGCAGACAGTAACTATATTTGTCTTAGTCTATAAAAGGGCAGACAGTAACTATATTTGTCTTATTGAAGTCTATAAAAGGGCAGACAGTAACTATATTTGTCTTATTGAAGTCTATAAAAGGGCAGACAGTAACTATATTTGTCTTATTGAAGTCTATAAAAGGGCAGACAGTAACTATATTTGTCTTATTGAAGTCTATAAAAGGGCAGACAGTAACTATATTTGTCTTATTGAAGTTTATAAAAGGGCAGACAGTAACTATATTTGTCTTGTTGAAATCTATAAATGAATGAAGAGAGCTGTGAAGTTCTGTTCTAGCAGGGTTAAACACAGGGACCACAACATGGCATTTGTAGCAAATAGATAGCACAACTGTCATCAAGAATTCATTTGTTAGCATTGTTGACAGTCAGGTCATGATAGTAGTAGTATCTGATATGATGTGTGTGTGTGTGTGTGTGTTCCAGCAAGTATCTGACATGATGTGTGTGTGTGTGTGTTCCAGCAAGAATCTGACATGATGTGTGTGTGTGTGTTACAGCAAGTATCTGACATAATGTGTGTGTTCTAACAAGTATATGACATGATGTGTGTGTTCTAACAAGTATATGACATGATGTGTGTGTTCTAACAAGTATCTGACATGATGTGTGTGTTCTAACAAGTATCTGACATGATGTGTGTGTTCTAACAAGTATCTGACATGATGTGTGTGTTCTAACAAGTATCTGACATGATGTGTGTGTTCTAACAAGCATATGACATGATGTGTGTGTTCTAAAAGTAACTGACATGATGAGTGTGTGTTCTAACAAGTATCTGACATGATGTGTGTGTTCTAACAAGTATCTCACATGATGTGTGTGTTCTAACAAGTATCTGACATGATGTGTGTGTTCTAACAAGTGTCTGACATGATGTGTGTGTTCTAACAAGTGTCTGACATGATGTGTGTGTGTGCGTGTTCTAACAAGTATCTGACATGATGTGTGTGTTCTAACAAGTATCTGACATGATGTGTGTGTTCTAACAAGTGTCTGACATGATGTGTGTGTTCTAACAAGTATATGACGATGTGTGTGTTCTAACAAGTGTCTGACATGATGTGTGTGTGCGTGTTCTAACAAGTATCTGACATGATGTGTGTGCTCTAACAAGTATCTGACATGATGTGTGTGTGTTCTAACAAGTATTTGACATGATGTGTGTGTGTTCTAACAAGTATCTGACATGATGTGTGAGTTCTAACAAGTGTCTGACATGATGTGTGTGTTCTAACAAGTATCTGACATGATGTGTGTGTTCTAACAAATATCTGACATGATGTGTGTATTCTAACAAGTGTCTGATATGATGAGTGTGTGTGCGTGTTCTAACAAGTATCTGACATGATGTGTGTGTTCTAAAAAGTGTCGGACATGATGTGTGTGTTCTAACAAGTGTCTGACATGATGTGTGTGTTCTAACAAGTGTCTGACATGATGTGTGTGTTCTAACAAGTGTCTGACATGATGTGTGTGTTCTAACAAGTATCTGACATGATGTGTGTGTTCTAACTAGTATCTGACATGATGTGTGTGTTCTAACTAGTATCTGACATGATGTGTGTGTTCTAACAAGTGTCTGACATGATGTGTGTGTTCTAAAAAGTGTCTGACATGATGAGTGAGTGTGTGTGCTCCAACAAGTGTCTAACATGATGAGTGTGTTTGTGTTCTAACAAGTGTATGATATGATGAGTGTCTGTGTGTGTTCTAACAAGTGTCTGACATGATGAGTGTGTGTGTGTGTGTGTGTTCTAACAAGTATCTGACATGATGTGTGTGTGTGTGCGTGTTCTAACAAGTATTTGACATAAGTGTGTGTGTTCTAACAAGTATCTGACATGATGTGTGTGTTCTAACAAGTGTCTGACATGATGTGTGTGTGTGTGTTCTAAAAAGTGTCTGACATGATGAGTGAATGTGTGTGTGCTCCAACAAGTGTCTAACATGATGAGTGTGTTTGTGTTCTAACAAGTATCTGACATGATGAGTGTGTGTGTGTGTGTTCTAACAAGTGTCTGACATGATGAGTGTGTGTGTGTGTGTATTCTAACAAGTGTCTGACATGATGAGTGTGTGTGTGTGTGTTCTAACAAGTGTCTGACATGATGAGTGTGTGTGTGTGTGTATTCTAACAAGTGTCTGACATGATGAGTGTGTGTGTGTGTATTCTAACAAGTGTCTGACATGATGAGTGTGTGTGTGTGTGTTCTTACAAGTATCTGACATGATGAGTGTGTGTGTGCGTTGTAACAAGTGTCTGACATGATGTGTGTGTGTGTGTGTGTTCTTACAAGTGTCTGACATGATGTGTGTGTGTGTGTGTGTTCTTACAAGTGTCTGACATGATGTGTGTGTGTGTGTGTGTGTGTTCTAACAGGTGTCTGATATGATGTCTGTGTGTGTGTTCTAACAAGTATCTGACATGATGAGTGTGTGTGTGAGTGTTCTAACAAGTGTCTGACATGATGAGTGTGTGTGTGTGTGTGTTCTAAAAAGTGTCTGACATGATGAGTGAGTGTGTGTGTTCTAACAAGTGTCTGACATGATGAGTGTGTGTGTGTGTTCTAACAAATATCTGACATGATGAGTGTGTGTGTGTGTGTTTTAACAAATATCTCACATGATGAGTGTGTGTGTGTGTGTGTTCTAACAAATATCTGACATGATGAGTGTGTGTGTGTTTTAACAAATATCTGACATGATGAGTGTGTGTGTGTGTTCTAACAAATATCTGACATGATATGTGTGTGTGTGTGTGTTCTAACAAATATCTGACATGATGAGTGTGTGTGTGTGTTCTAACAAGTGTCTGACATGATGAGTGTGTGTTCTAACAAGTATCTGATATGATGAGTGTGTGTTCTAAAAAGTGTCTGACATGATGAGTGAGTGTGTGTGTTCTAACAAGTGTCTGACATGATGAGTGTGTGTGTGTGTTCTAACAAATATCTGACATGATGAGTGTGTGTGTGTGTGTGTTTTAACAAATATCTGACATGATGAGTGTGTGTGTGTGTTCTAACAAATATCTGACATGATGAGTGTGTGTGTGTGTTCTAACAAATATCTGACATGATATGTGTGTGTGTGTGTTCTAACAAGTATCTGACATGATGAGTGTGTTTGTGTGTGTTCTAACAAGTGTCTGACATGATGTGTGTGTGTGTGTGTTCTAACAAATATCTGACATGAGTGTGTGTGTGTGCGTGGTCTAACAAGTGTCTGGCATGATGTGTGTGTGTTCTAACAAGTATCTGACATGATGTGTGAGTGTATGTGTGCGTGGTCTAACAAGTGTCTGGCATGATGTGTGTGTGTTCTAACAAGTGTCTGACATGATGAGTGTGTGTGTGTGTGTTCTAACAAGTATCTGACATGATGAGTGTGTGTGTTCTAACAAGTGTTTGACATGATGAGTGTGTGTGTGTGTGTTCTAACAAGTGTCTGACATGATAAGTGTGTGTGTGTGTGATCTAACAAGTGTCTGATATGATGTGTGTGTGTTCTAACAAGTGTCTGATATGATGTGTGTGTGTTCTAACAAGTGTCTGATATGATGCGTGTGTGTGTGTTCTAATAAATGTCTGATATGATGTGTGTGTGTGTGTTCTAAAAAGTGTCTGACATGATGTGTGTGTGCGTGTGTTCTAACAGGTGTCTGATATGATGTGTGTGTGTGTGTTCTAACAAGTATCTGATATGATGAGTGTGTGTGTGAGTGTTCTAACAAGTGTCTGACATGATGAGTGTGTGTGTGTGTGTTCTAAAAAGTGTCTGACATGATGAGTGAGTGTGTGTGTTCTAACAAATATCTGACATGATGAGTGTGTGTGTGTGTGTGTTTTAACAAATATCTGACATGATGAGTGTGTGTGTGTGTTCTAACAAATATCTGACATGATGAGTGTGTGTGTGTTTTAACAAATATCTGACATGATGAGTGTGTGTGTGTGTTCTATGATGAGTGTGTGTTCTAACAAGTATCTGATATGATGAGTGTGTGTGTGAGTGTTCTAACAAGTGTCTGACATGATGAGTGTGTGTGTGTGTGTTCTAACAAGTGTCTGACATGATGAGTGTGTGTGTGTGTTCTAACAAATATCTGACATGATGAGTGTGTGTGTTTTAACAAATATCTGACATGATGAGTGTGTGTGTGTGTGTTCTAACAAATATCTGACATGATGAGTGTGTGTGTGTGTTCTAACAAATATCTGACATGATATGTGTGTGTGTGTGTTCTAACAAGTATCTGACATGATGAGTGTGTTTGTGTGTGTTCTAACAAGTGTCTGACATGATGTGTGTGTGTGTGTGTGTGTGTTCTAACAAATATCTGACATGATGAGTGTGTGTGTGTGTGTTCTAACAAGTATCTGACATGATGTGTGAGTGTGTATGTGTGCGTGGTCTAACAAGTGTCTGGCATGATGTGTGTGTGTTCTAACAAGTGTCTGACATGATGAGTGTGTGTGTGTGTGTTCTAACAAGTATCTGACATGATGAGTGTGTGTGTTCTAACAAGTGTTTGACATGATGAGTGTGTGTGTGTGTTCTAACAAGTGTCTGACATGATGAGTGTGTGTGTGTGTGTGTGTTCTAACAAGTGTCTGAAATGATGAGTGTGTGTGTGTGTGTTCTAACAAGTGTCTGACATGATGAGTGTGTGTGTGTGTGTTCTAACAAGTGTCTGACATGATGAGTGTGTGTGTTCTAACAAGTGTCTGACATGATGAGAGAGTGTGTGTGTGTTCTAACAAGTGTCTGACATGATAAGTGTGTGTGTGTGATCTAACAAGTGTCTGATATGATGTGTGTGTGTTCTAACAAGTGTCTGATATGATAGTGTGTGTGTGTTCTAACAAGTATGCGACATGATGTGTGTGTGTGTGTTCTAACAAGTGTCTGACATGATATGTGTGTGTGTGTTCTAACAAGTGTCTGACATGATATGTGTGTGTGTGTGTGTTCTAACAAGTATGTGACATGATGTGTGTGTGTTCTGACAAGTATCTCACACGATGTGTGTGTGTATTCTGACAAGTATCCTGT